>SNQJ01S0046841.1:21454-48572 GCA_010110895.2 Picea sitchensis
ACTTGAGTTCACCCAATGGTCTTCCAATTTTAATGCTCTTGCCGTTACCCACTTGCCAAATTGTTTATTCTCCCACCAGCGGGAAAGCCTCCACCATAGCTCTTCAACCAATAGAGTAGTTGTTCCCCAATTTTTTATGTGATTTGAACCATTCAACCAAAGACTTCCCAGCTAAGTATTTGGATATCAACACCTTTCCCTGATCATATTATTGTGAATCAACCTCCACAAACTTTTAGCGGCAAGCGATTTACAAAACCAATTAATATTTTTAATGCCCCAACCACCAAGCTCCTTTGGCATTGCCAATTGGGACCATTTGACTAAGGGAATGTCGCCCAAATCTTTTTTACCTGACCATAGAAAATGAAAACACAACTTCCAAATTTTTGTGAGAATTCCATTTGAAATTTTCGCAATGGTGGCCCAATAGATTGGAATACTTCTTAACATAGATTTAAAGAGGACTAGCCTACCACCTATGAGACCAGAGCATTAGTCTCCCCTGAATTTTTTTAACAAGCCATAACCAGTCTTCAAAGGAATAAGAGTTTGATTTAAGTTCAAATCCAAGGTATTTGAAACCTTCCTCTATACTCTTGCACACAAATGGAAGAATCTCGTCCAACTGAACCAAAACCTCTTTCAGGATAGCATTTTTATACATATTTGATTTGGTCATATTTATTTGCATCTCTGTTGCAGCGCAATAGTCATCTAGTATCTTTTTTAGAGCTGCAAACTCCTTTACACAACCCGCACCAAATAAAATCACATCATCAAAAGTAGATTAGACATAATTCTTAATGGAGTGATTTTGAGACCTTTTAAAATCCCAATCCTTTGAGCTTGTTTTATCATTCTACTTAAGTCTTTTGCAACAATTAGGAATATGAACGATGATAATGGGCATCCTTGGCGTATTCTTGTGGAAGAGTGAAAGGAAGGAGAAGCTGAGCCATTTATTAAAACTGCAAAGGAAGAGGACTCGATACATGCCATAATCCAATTGACTGAGTTTGTCATAAGCTTTGGAAAGATCTAATTTCATGACCATGGCTGGGATCTTTTTGGTCTTGGAGTACAGAGCTTCCTCGTGTCATGGATTTGTCTCTTATTGAGAAACCCATACTGTTCTTCGGAGATAAAACCGCTTAGAATTGGCTTTACACGATTGGAAATTATTTTGGCTACAAGTTTATAGATTAAATTGTAGCAAGATATGGGATGATAGTCCTCAAAAGATTAAGAGGATTTCTTTTTAGGAATAAGGATAAGATAAGTTGAATTGAAAGATACCAAGATTTTACCAAATTGTTGAGATTCTAAAGCCACTTTTAAGAGATCGGTTTTGAGCAACTCATTAAAATTTGAGGAAAAATTCAATAGTTAACCCGTCACGCCCTGGGCTTGTGCTTTTCTGAAAAGAGGATAGCCCTATAGACCTTCTTCTTGGAGAGATTTCTTCTTGGAGAGACATTCATTTCCTTCGTTATAGACCTTGGAAAAAGCCCTATAACCTTCAATATTTCAATGATATGGCTCCCAGGGTGTTCTCTGAATAACTTAGAGAAATAGTCCTCACCAACATTAGCAATTTCTTGAAAGGAGGAGACCAGGCAGCGATTACCGTCCTTGATTTCCAAAATGGAGTTTGAGATTCTCCTTTGGCTTTGCATTTTTGTGAATTTTTTTTGAATTATTGTTGCCTTCCTTTAGCCAGATTACTATGCTTTTAAGATGCCATTGAGCTTCCTCGTAATCTAGAAGATCCTTTTTTTTAATAAGATCATAAAGGTTTTCTTCCTTGTTAGAAAGAGAGCCAATTGATCTATCAATCAACAATTCCCCTATTTGAGATTCGACTTTTGTGAAAAGAGCTTTTGATTTCGCATTAAAACTTTTGGCCCAATGGATGGAATCTTTTTTGACCCTGGCTAAGTTTTCAACGAATTGAAACATGAAGGAAATTTCCTTTTCTTCCATTAAGGGCCTCCAAACTGAGCGAACTAGACTTTTGTAATCCTCCTCTTTGAGCCAAGAATGATTGAATTTAAAAGGCGAAGGTGGCTTGGGAGTTTTTTTGGCAATTTCCACTATAATCGGCATATGATCAGATATGCCCCCTACTAGGACCTTTGAATTGAAGGCCCATGGTTGATTGATCATATCCTCATATATTAGTAATCTATCTAGGCGCTTAGCCACTAGGGCAGGACCTTTTCTACCATTATGCCAAGTCAAAGATATTTTTTGAGGCACTAGATTGATCGGGTGATGTTTCTCAATCCAGTGAGAAAAAAAAGATTCTTACGGGTGTTGACGAGGGTATGCAGCCCAAACCTCCTTTAGAGACCATATAAAATTCAGGTCCCCTCCTAAGATTATATTTTGAGTGCCAAGTATGCCAGTGTTGCTCATGTCATTCCAGTACTGAACCCTGTTTGCATGTAGTCCCTAAATATTGACAATTATGAATGAACAATTTAAAAAGTTATCCATCGCATTGACAACAATTCTATAAGGGTGGATGAGGAAAGAGCTTTTGAATCTGGGGCTCCAAGCGGAGAGTAACCCTCTTGAGAGCCCCATCGAATTAACAGTGCAAAAAGACCAATCTTTAAGCTTTCTGAAGGGACTCTATTGCTTTCTCCCCACTACACATAGTTTCTTGAACCAAAATGAAGTCTGGCCTACTAGTAAATAAAAGCCTTTTGAGGGCATTTATTTTGGAGTTGCCCCCAACCCCACAAGCATTGAAAGACAACACAATCATTGATGACCTTTGCCCTCAACTTTCCTTGCTTTTAGGGCCCGAGTTATGGTTGTCTGTTTTCGGCTCCTAATTTCCTTAACTGCTTGTAGTTGTGCTAATGAAATTAAAGACTTTCGACCTGCATGACAAGTAGGGTTCTTTTTCGTAGCCAGACCCCCTGGACATAGTTCCTCTTGGTTTTTTTTGACCCTAGACCGTAACAAGTAACTTGATTTAAAGGAGGACATGGACATGGACATGGAGGACATGGAGGCCAAAGAGGCAAATGAGGCCTTAGAAGGGGATGAGGAGGAAGAAGAGTGCACAATTGGCTGGGGAGAATTACGACAAGGGGGAAGAGGATTGAAATGACTGCATGATGGGAGGAGAGTTCATCGACGGAGGAGCACCCCCAATGACCTTAGAGGCAGGATTATAATGAGAATCTTCCTCTTTATTAGGAGCAGGATGCATCGAGAAACCTCGACCTTATGAAAACCAGGAGATTGAGGAACATAAACAAAAAAATTAGAAGAATTAGGCTTACCTAGGTTTGAATCCCGACGACGAGGCGGGGAGGAGGCTTTACACGACAAATTATCTTCACTGTAACTATTCCTGACAGAGGACTTTGATAAATTGGAGGTTGACACCATCGACCGTGCCTTTCGCTTCCACATTCTCTAG
Source organism: Picea sitchensis (assembly GCA_010110895.2). NCBI lineage: Eukaryota > Viridiplantae > Streptophyta > Pinopsida > Pinales > Pinaceae > Picea > Picea sitchensis. The sequence continues at coordinate 24,897 of SNQJ01S0046841.1, forward strand.
AAAGGGGGAAAGGAAGACGAGGGTCTCCTGCATTGGGCTTGAAGATGATCAACTTTGTGACAACCAAAACATCTAAAGGGAACTCGCCAATAATCGACTCTTTGCTGCCATGTGAAACTTCCCCAAACCAACTCAATTTCATTAAGAGGACCTTCCCACACTTTTGTTGGAGCCATCACGTCTCGGGTAGGGTTGAAAGAAATTGCCCACTCTTTGAGAACTAAGCCAGAAAGGCCCCAACCCCAAACCTTGTTGAAATTCTCCACCATATCCTCCTTGGACCTGGATTTGAAACAGATCCAACCTCGTTAAGGTGTGGAGCTCGGGCCGGTACCCAATAAACTGGACCAGTTCTCATCCATCCATTTCTGTAAGGAGGTTGGGGAAACTATCTTCCCATAGAATCGACCAATTGTTGCTCTACCCAGGAGGTTCAAAATTTCACCAATGTCAACATTTGCATCAATCACCATCCTGTGTCGCTCTTTCCTCTAGAGGGACAAAGTCATCATAAAATTGTCTGTAACGAACATAATAACATCATCATAATAATAATATAGTTTATTAATGCAAGTCAAGAGGCACGTACTTCTTCATCAAGAGGCACGTACCTCTTCACCTCGTGACTAGTCAATGCTATAAGTAAATATTCACGAGGGTGATTGTAACATCATCTATTATTCATTTTATCAACCATTATCCAATTCAGAATATTCTGTCTACAAATAATAACAGCCTTGCTTGTTACAATGGTATCAGAGCCAATCCTTGGCCATTGTGGATAAAATCGGCATGCTGCAAACCCGTACAAATTGCTGCTGTTCGTACCTGTAATCACTGTCAAATTCAGAGCCAATCATTCCGTACCTTTTGCTGTCAAAATCATCCCGTCTGTACAAACTATCGTTCGTACAAATTCACGATTGCTCTGCATCATCTCCCTCGACCCGTACACCCGTACGAATTGTTTCTATTTTCTGCTGTTAATTTCGTATGCTACCTTTAACAAATTCTTTGTACGTTGCCGTATGTCCGCACCCTTTTTTCGTTGTCCGCAACCCCTGTCCGTCATACCTTGCATCTGTACAGTTCGCTGCCCTCATGACTGTCAAAAAACGCAAGCCTTATGCTGTCACGCATCCACTGTGCACACCGCACTCACAGCCATACAAAACCCACTGCAAAGTGCAATACCATACTCTGCCACCGCCGTACAATTATTGGTCCTTGTCCGCCAATGTCCCTGCCCTTGTTCGCACTCCAACTCATCCACCTTAATTCATCCCTGTGACTTTTCCATAAAAAACATGACCCTATATCTTATTAAAACTTGATTTTCAAGTTACTTTTTAAATTGTAATTGAAGTTACCTTACCTTATAAAGTAACTTTATACTAAAAAATCACCTTATTATTAATTTTTTTTGAGGAATTATATTTAATAAAATAAAAGATGGAAGGAAGTAAAAAAACGACTGAGGAGACACATGAAGACATTAACCGTAAAAGCGAAATCAATAGCATTAAATATTGTCTTGGTAAAGTCGAGAAGAGTCAGGAGGAATTCGACGAAGTACAAAAAGCACTATTGGAAAAATCGATAAATTATTACAAAAAGAAGTCAGAATTGACACGTTAATAAACATGTCGGAGGAGCGATGGAATAGTTATTTAAGAATGAAGGGTAATGACAAGGACGAGAGTACAAGGATGCTTAATGAACAGATCGCGAGAATTGATCAATTAACCAAATGAATGGACGCATTATGCGTAGAACCCTTAGCCTTTCGAAGACCACCAGAAAGTTCGAGATTGCAAAATTTAGAGGATCAAGGACACCAGGAAAAACCAGAGACAATTTTTTCAAGAAATAACACACAAATTTCAAGATAGAGATTACCAGAAATTTAAAAAGGAGTTACCGAAATATGATGGCAAGGACCATAGAGGAGGTGTCGTCTAGATCAACAAAATGGACAGTATTTTTGAATCAAATCCTTCCCTGGGTGAACGAGAAAAATAATGACAACATCCAATAGTTTAGAAGGAGAAGCTTATGACTGGTACCTATGGTGGTCCAAGAAATGTGACACTCGTTCCTTCCATTCGAAAAACTTCACAATTTCCATACTAAAAAGGTTCCATGACGAAGAGGAGGATGACCTATATAACAAGTTCGTGCATCTTAAACAGAAAGGAAGCGTAAACATATACACGAATGTGAGGTGCTGGCAACAAGGCAAAATGGATTCACTGATGAACAATTACTAAAAATGTATACCTGTGGATTAAAGGATTACATCCGTAGCGAAATTAAACTATGGAATCCTAAAACTATTGAAGATGCTAAACACGCAGCAAGGCTAATCGAACAAAAAGACAAGTTAAATAAGCCATCATTCGCAAGTCTAGAAGTGTCAACCAAATATTCAAATGAAAAACCAATTAAGTATTCTACAGACAAGTCTAACCCATATAAGAAATGGGTGAACAAATGTAGATATTGTGAGGACAATTGGTTTCGAGGGCACATATGTGATAATAAAAAATTATGTACTTGCAAAGCAGAGAAGGAATCAGACTCATCCAGTTGTGAATCAGAGAGAGAGAACAAGAAGAAAAAAATTTGTTGTAAGTGTGGGGAAAATTGGACACCATGGCACAGATGCGAGGACAAGTCATTACGCTACTTTAGAATAGTCGATGGGAAGCAAGTAGAAGTCCCGAAAACAGAGGATGAAATCACTATAGCATACAACGCAGATTTTGACCATGATGAAATACCGCAAAAAGCATCACTAGCTTCAATCTCATGTATCCAAAAAAATTGAAATGAAGAAAACAAACTTCAAAAAGAGATAATTACTCCAAAATATATTCCACCACATCTCAGAAAAGATAAGAGCCAACCTTCAAGAAAAGAAGAAAGCAAACCTACAGTTTTGCTGGCAACTTTGACAGGAAAACCACAACCTAAGACCCTAAAACTTAAGGGAGCTAGTTAGAAGGGGTAGTTAGAAGTTGGTGGCATCCAGCTTTGTTTGTCCAATAGGTGCCAATGTAATGTTTTGGCAATTTGTAATACAAATTGCCAAATAAAGTGTTGTTTTTACAAATCTGTTGTGGAATGTTCTAGATATCGTTTACAAATTGCCAAATAAAGTGTTGTTTTTACAAATCTGTTGTGGAATGTTCTAGATATCGTGTGCATAGAGAAGCGTGCTGTGTGTTCATAAGCAATTAGGGAAAACCCCCTTTGAGCCACAGATAAAAAGTAATTTTTGCAGAAAAGTGGCGAGTCTACAGATTTCAGGCAGTACAAATTCCCAGTTCCAAAAATCAAATGATACCAGAATAAATTTGATACCCATAAAATTTTAGATACACTCGGCATCAGCATACTGGCGAATATGGTAACTATGGTCAACCTACAACCTACAATACTTGCCTGCAAGGTAGGGGCATTGCAGGACATTTGTACTCTATTGCCATGTCTAATTTTAACTAGTGTCTATCATCACAGACATTATAGGAGTTGCATGGATTCCTTCACTACAATAATCAATTTGAGGCATTGGATCTTTTCTGATCTTTTGATTCACAATTCACGTTAGGAAGATTGGAAGAAGTGACAGAACCCTAGGTTGTGGGTTTTTAGATTTTGACCATAGTTTTCTATTTCGGTATTTTTCTCCAAGTATCATATTAACCTGTCATTTTCCACACCTGGTAGAAATAAGCCTTTAATGCAGTGCTTCTTATGTTGGCAGAACTTCCGGATTGTTTGTTCATTATAAATAGCAGCGCATAAAGGATATCCTGCATAGTACTAATGCATATAGTGTTTTTTTAACATTCTTGCATATGATTCACAATTTATGTTAGGAAGATGGAAGAATTGACGGAAGCCTATGTTGTGGGTTTTTGACTTTTTGGTTTTCTACTCTTGTTGGCTATTTCAGTATTTTTCTTCAAGTATCATATTAGCCTGTCATTTTCTACACCTTGTAGAAATAAGCCTTTTAAGCAGAACTTCAGGAGTGTTTGTTCTTTATAAATAGGGGTGCATAAAGGATACAATGAATAGTACTAAACACACTGTTTTTTTTATGTTCTTGCATATCATGTTTGGCAACTCATCCAAAGTTGTACATTGTATGCTTTTCTATTTCATTATTAGAACATTGAGTATTTGATCCATCTTTTCAGATGTGCATTTTAGGTGAAGCGCAATATCATCTGCTCAGTATCTTTTTGAGCAGTACTAAATTTTTGCTCAAACATAGTTTTTTTGTTCCTTGTGCTCAGATAAAAGGCTGTGATGAAAAACTTTTTAAAACCTACAAATCATAGTTACCAGACTCACGGGTTGAATTTGTGACTGGTGGGTTTGACCTAACATGCTGTCCAAATGAGTTGTTACAGATTGCAAGCGAGTCAAACTCGCTGACTTGGATTTGACTCATGGGTAGTCATGGGTGGTTGATTGGGTCAATGGGTTTGATCCGCTGACCTGCAGAGAACCTTTTTGGGCTGAGTGTTTTGAAGACTGGCCAAACCGGAATTGGAACTGGATGGTTTGCTTGGTTTGACCCTAAAAGAGGATGGGCCGGTCCTTTAATTGGTTTGTATTTTTTAGTAAACTGATTCATAAACTGAGTTGTCGGCCGATTCCAATCCTAGTCGGTCTTACCCCCAGCTGATTCTGAATCTGATTCCAACTTTTAAGACTTTGGTTGGCTTAGTTATAAAAGGTCCAGAAAAGAGCCATTTTGCCATTTGGCTTATCACCACTTTGTATTTTTTTATAAGTTGCACTTGCCATGTTTTCCTGAGCTGAGTTGAACTCTTGAATCTTTTCCGTGGCAATTTTTTGCCGAGTTGAGTGGTAACTATGCTATAAATTGACACTTGCAGGTCTCAAACCAGAGAATACAGAGACCGAGTTTTTCTTGGACAATCCCTAGCCATTAATTAGGCCCATTTCCACTCATTGTTTAGGATTCAAAAGGACCCTTGTGTGGATATCTGTGTACTTGTATTTGGCTTGCAATCAGTCTTTTCTTGGGCAGCTTATTGATGCAGTATTTGGTAACTAGGGAAACTTATTAATGGCAGTTAGTAGATTGTTGGGCAACTTATTAATGGCAACTAGGGCAAGTGTATATCATCTGAAACAATGTAGGCTGAAGTTTTAGGATTTAGGTTTTGTACCATGGCTATGGGATTTAGGCTTTGTACCACGCTGTATCCTGACAGGTATTGAAGTAAATGTCTGGAGAAACTGATTCTTGCGGTCTTCCTTTTTTCTTTTCTCTAGGACAAACTGTTGCTGGTAGTTGAACTTAAAATCATCTTGTCAAATGAAGTGCTTGCTAACCTTGCCGTTCCTTCTAAAGACCGATTTTTAGGATCTTCAAAAGGCCTACCTGTGGTTTTTAATGTTTGCTAAAATTCTATCGTTCATGTTCCTCTTACTTTGCAACTTGAAGTTGTAACTGATATTTAATGACATTTGGATTACTCTTGTCTATGCAATAAGAGTACTGTAGTTGGAAGATTTTCGTTGACAATATCGTTATACAGTTTCATATTTTGTCTGTTTAGGCCTACAATGAGTTTTCCAACTTACAGTTTCTGTTAATTATGGTAAAATGACAATGTGTACATGGCATCTCTTTTAAATCTTGAATCTTGATAATATTTCTGCATTGTCCTAATGTTAACATCTTGTTATAGTCATGAATTGTTTCTTCTTTTGGTTCTATTCAACAAAACAGATACCGGGCGATAACAAGTGCATATTATCGAGGAGCAGTTGGTGCACTATTAGTTTATGATGTAACCAGACATGTAACCTTTGAGAACGTGGAGAGATGGCTTAAGGAACTTAGAGACCACACTGATGCCAATATTGTGATAATGCTTGTTGGCAACAAGGCTGATTTGCGCCATCTTAGAGCTGTTTCTATAGAGGATGGCAAAGCATTTGCAGAACGAGAAAATACATATTTCATGGAAACATCAGCTCTGGAATCAACAAATGTTGAGAATGCATTCACAGAAGTACTTAGCCAGATTTACCGGATTGTGAGTAAGAAAGCTCTTGATGTTGGGGAAGACCCAGCAGCGGTGCCCAGTAAAGGACAGACAATACATGTTGGCAATAAGGATGATGTGACAGCAATGAAGAAAGTTGGGTGTTGTTCTGTATAGGCCCAAAGTGCAATGCTCTAGAGTGTCGTCGTCTGAAGCTTTTGCTTTTAAAGCGACTCGTTTTGAGGAATTGATTTAAATATGTCAACAGAAGTATAGGCCCAAAGTGCAATGCTCTAGAGTGTTGTCGTCTGAAGCTTTTGCTTTTAAAACGACTCTTTTCGAGGAATTGATTTAAATATGTCAAAGGAAGTATTGATGGTTGCCTGTCAGTTTTAAGAGACAAGCACCCTGCTATACTTATTGTTCTGTATGATTTATCAGTGAACCGTTGCTGCTCTTGGATGCCTCCAAAGCGCATTGTTGCCATATAGCTTTTGTTGCTACTATACGTTTTAGCAAATATTTCAATGATTTGTATTGTGGTTATTTTGGACATATCATGTCAAATATTGGGTTAATTTTATCTGTAAAGATTGAACTGGCAAATGCAGTTCAATTTTGGTCGTTACCTAATTATTCAAACTATTATTTCTTAATTTTGCTTACTTGAGTCGTTTTTCTATTCTAGTTAACTTTTTGTAATGTCCAAGACATTGCTTTGTTGACCATTTCTTTAACCTCTTTATAGTTCAAATGTCATGGAAAGAACGTCATCTGTTTTCTTGCTGTAAACAACATCTGTTAATATCTTGGCTGTTAAGTCACTACTTTTTGTCATGATTGCGATGAATGTTGGATTACTAGATTTGGTGTAAGTCTAATATTCTATATTAGGCATCGTTGTTTATGCCTCCATATGATCCTATGCATTAGCTGATACTAACTTGATAAGACGGATGCACTTGATTGAGATTTTACCTGCAAATTGACCTGTGTGATAATGACAAGGACAGGAGTTTGGAGAAGATTGGCATTTGAGAGCGGATTGAGTAGAATGGTTTGTTACGCTAGTACTGCATAGCTAGCAATATCTCTTTCAACGTCATTAATAATGATTGATTTTGTTTTCTTTCTTATAGCATAGAGGTATACATCCCATATAGAAGGGCCACAATTTACATCGTGTCTATGAAAGAATGATCCGACTTAATTTCAAAGCTAATAAAATGGCTTATTATAACTGTTAAGGCGAACATGAAAGTTTTGCATGTCTAGGATATGGTACATTTCGATAATTAAAATGATTTCTTTATTTCAAAATCTTAATGTCGGATCTCTAGCTGAAACTCTGAAAATCTTCAGTAGAGGGGCATACTTGAGATCTTTTAATTTGGGCTGGCCATCTTGAGGGCTCGAATTCAAATCCATGCTTAGATTCTTACTGTGATTGATGACTTTTGTTCTTCGTGGTTTAGCAGCTTATGATTTTGTTTAGTGGCTCTAGTGAACTTACCCTAAATTGGGTGTGTTATATGGTGAAATCCCAGTGGTTTGCATTGCTAAGAGAGTCTTATTAACGTGGAGATCTCGTGTTACTAGAGGTTTGTCTCTGGGTGATAAATGGCATATATCCTAGTCAAGCTGGCATCCAGGGTCGTGTTGAGTATTTTTAAGGTAGTAGCATATTGCCAACATTGTGTAAGGAAATGTACCATATACCATGGTTTGATTGAATACCAACAGTGATCGTTTCGAGGATTGGGGGACAGCCATTACATACTAACAAACCTATCTAGATTCCCAAGATGTCTTAGTTATTTGACAAGTTGGGAGAATAGAGAATTGATGGTTCAAGGTATCATTGAGGAATCCATTTTTTATTTTTTGTTTGTTGGGAGCATCTTTTCCGAGGTTTTTTTTAGTGGTTTCATTGAGGAATAGGCATGTGCCCTCTGTGTTACCTTCAACAGTATTAAAGGGATTTGGTTTCTCGTCTCCATTTCACAACTAACATAAATATTCTCTATTTTTGGCATGAAATAGTCTTTGGATTTTTATTTGTTCTTTTAGGTATTGTTCTAGTTTTGGGAAGGATGTTCTTTTAAAGTTCTATTGTTGTTTAATGTCTTCTTATTATATATTCCTTCTTTACATATTGTCAGGTTTAGTGTTAATTCCCATTTTAGTATATAACATTAACTTATTTCTTGAATGGTTGTATATGAAGTAGTTTAAATGTTATATGATTTGAACTTTTTACAACAATCATCACTGGAGTTCGGCTCTAATTTTTAATCAAAATGTGATTTTTCATTGTTGAAATCACATTTTTGAATGTATACATGGATTTAGCACCCTCAAAAAGCCCTATTACTCCCAGATTGTGCAATCTCAACAATTGATATCTGCAATTCCAACAATTCTTCTAAAATTTTGACCAGATTTTGGGCAAAAACTGTCCGAAAAATGTGACCAGGAAAAGTTCAAATTGTAGCATGTTTAAACTATGATATTGTATTTTGTTACACCAAAAACTTTGAAAAAGTTCAAATTGTAGCATGTTTAAACTATGCTATTGTATATTATTGTATATTGTTACACCAAAAACTTTGACACGTATGTCAAGGACTTGAATTAATGGCAGTTTGCACAATATTTAGATGTTACATACTTTGAAGACCTTTAAGATGCCATTGAGATTCTAGTGTATATTAATGTATATTGTTACACCAGAAACTTTGACACGTATGTCAAGGACTTGAATTAATGGCAGTTTGCACAATATTTAGATGTTACATGAAGACCTTTAAGATGCCATTGAGATTCTAGTGTGTATTAGAGTTTTGAATTAATCTGTTTGCACATTGTTTACATTTTTTAGAGTTTTGAATTAAATACTGGTTTGCATAATGTTTAGATGTTTGTTAGAGTTTTAATTAATAGCTGTTTGCACAATGTTTAGACGTTGCGTATCTAGAACTCTTTGAAAATGTCATCAAGATTCTAATGTTAAAGGCAATGCATTCTAGTGAAGTGTGTAACTTGTTCTCAATTTGATGATTCTGAAGTGTGTTAGAGTTTTGAATTAATCTGTTTGCACATTGTTTACATTTTTTTAGAGTTTTGAATTAAATACTGGTTTGCATAATGTTTAGATGTTTGTTAGAGTTTTAATTAATAGCTGTTTGCACAATGTTTAGACGTTGCGTATCTAATTAATAGCTGTTTGCACAATGTTTAGACGTTGCGTATCTAGAACTCTTTGAAAATGTCATCAAGATTCTAATGTTAAAGGCAATGCATTCTAGTGAAGTGTGTAACTTGTCCTCAATTTGATGATTCTGAAATTCATTGGTTCTAATTTTTTCCATTGTGTACATGGGTAAGGGTGCTTATCATATAGAGAGCTAGATAGTAAGTTGGAATTTCACTACTTAACCTCCTCTTTTTTTTTTTTTTTGGTTTATTGTATTTATTGTTAATAAGTTTTTGGTTTTGTATTTGAGACTTTGATATGATACCCCATTTTCAATGATTTGAAATAATTCTAATTCGAGTAGTTAGACTTGTAGCCATGTTTTTATTTTCATGTTTTCATTCACTTGGTTTCTCTAAGATTTTGGGAGATGATTATAAATTTCCCCGAGTTGATAGTAACGACTTTTCCATCATACGCAGTTTTAAACTAGAACCAAGATTTTAGGCTTTCTTTTGTATTATTTGACTTTCGTTTTGCTATATCAAGAATCAATTCTCATTAAGGTTAGGTTAAATAATCTATTTTTGAGAAGAAAAAATGACATTTTTCTTGGAAAAAATTGCTTATATTTTTCTTGTGTTTGTGAAAAGGTTTCCCGCAAGCTAATTTAGAATAGATTGTTGAAAATTCTACAAAAATAATAGGCATTTCATCTCCCTCAATCAAGAAATTTAGAAGGATGCATTCTTTTGNTTGGAAAAAATTGCTTATATTTTTCTTGTGTTTGTGAAAAGGTTTCCCGCAAGCTAATTTAGAATAGATTGTTGAAAATTCTACAAAAATAATAGGCATTTCATCTCCCTCAATCAAGAAATTTAGAAGGATGCATTCTTTTGGAATAAGTGGTTTTAAGTATTGTTATATTAGTCAACCAAATGAATTACTATGTGACCTTTATCTTTAATACCTTACCTATAATCCAAATCTCAAGTGCGAATTGAACGTAGACATCAAACAAGAATGAGAAGATGAAGAAGACATGTCAAGTATCTCACTTGTATCTACTCTCCCCCAACTACTTCTGTTCTATTTGAGAATGGAAGGTGCCTATGATTGAGATTGTGTTCAACTCACCATAAAATTTTCTATTATTATCTTTGCATACAATTTGCCAACTTTTTAGTTTCATGTCTAAAAAAGTCTCATGAACCTGCACCAATTGTGAGTAGCTCATAAACATGCTTTCGACAATGCTTTTCTAGTCCTTCACTCTTGTACTGATTTTTTCTAGCATATATTAATAATAACAAATTTACCAACTTGGAAGATGTTATCGAATATTGCAACATGTTGACTTGTATTATATTATGAATTTGGAAGATACTATCAAATATTGCAAGATGTTGACTTGTATTATTATGTCGAAAAACACTTCTACTACCCTGTATGAAGAAGATGTAACACATGTAATGTTGATGCCATTGTGTTGGCCCATATAATATTGAAGATAATGAATATTATGAAAGCCATATATGAGGTGGAGCATATCTAATGAAACAATAACAATATCAATCAAATAAACTATATATATATTCTATACACTAAATAACTTGTATTACACTTAGCTATGGATTAACTTGTATTACACTTAGCTATGGATTGATTCACATTTTCTTATAAAACACCATCCGCTTGAAATTAGAAAAATTACACCAATGTACATGCCATTGTAATCTCGGATCTATCAAGTTTTGGGATGGATCAAATCCTTGTAGGTGCAAACCATGTTTCAAATTTTTGCACCATAAAAAAGGTTTGCACTTACATCCAGAATTATTCAATCCAAAACTTATAACATTGTCAACTTATTTTATTCATCATGAAACCTAATTTTACAAGTTGGATTTCACTTCTATTGGACTCTTCTTGGATGTCATTAAATTGAACCATTCATTGCAAGCTTTTGTTTTCTTCCTTCGTCCAACAAATTGGTTATCTTGGCATTGGCCTTTGCAATGCCACTTAGCATGTGGTAGGCACACTGAAATAGAAAGTGAGGTACGGCGAAAAGTACCCGTTAGATGTGTGTACACACATAAGCAAGGGGCAACTTTGTATAATATGAATATGGACTTGCATACATGTGTGGGAACCTATGAAATTAAGATATATTCAATAAGCATGTACACAAATGTTTGTACATTCATAATAATTGAACCAAATTGATTTAATTACTGTTATTCCTAACCGTGATAACACAAACACCCTCTTTGGGGAGATCTTACAAGGATACTCGCTGGTGTATTTTGTGAGAGAATGTATCACTGGACATTTTCGTTCAACTTCAAATGGCCACATCCAAAAACTGCATCAATGTTAGATGTGAATTTCTCATAGACTCGAATAGTTTAAGTGACAATAAAAAAAATGCAGTTTTTTACTTTCCTTGTAACTAACAAAAGAAATAACCAATTCTAAAATACTAGCATGAGAGATTTCATAATTCATTCTTATGAGTATGCACCTTGTTGCCCTTCATGGTAACTACCTCTAGAGACACCCATTTGGGCGTGTGATGTTGTTGCTTGGATATGTTCTCTTGCTCATATTTTTTAATTCATACCTGTTCCTCCAACGTATATCCAACCATCATATGCATGATGACTATATGAGCTCCTTTAGACTGCTCTACCATGGTATATCAACTCCTATGCCTTCTCCATCTTAGATCATATATGCACTTACATATGACATTTCATGATGATATTTACTTCAGTTAATGTGCTATGATTTCATGTATGGGTTTCTTGCTTAGACGTGGTATGATGGTTTCTAACCTTGTCGTGAAAGTGATAACATTGGGTGTGAATTAATAACACCACTTAACTTCAAGAACTTTATTATTTTGTTTCATTATATCATGGGGGACATAATTGCCCTTAGAAAAGTGTTGTCATGACTTAGGCCACATAATACTACTAGTGATTTGAGTTGAGTAGCATACCCCATATCCTAACCACATCTAACACCTTCCATTTCCATCCCGTTCATAAAAAAGATACATTCATCGCTTATGTTTGACTTATCACTAGTCATCTAGCAAGGTCTAATGAACAAATTGAAGATCAATGCAATCTTAAGTAAAATACAAAAAAGGGCTAGAGGAAAGAGAGAAATGATAAAAATAAAGAAAAATAACACGGTTAGACCTATGCCACCTCATTAAAAAGGTCCACCCTCTAAAGTCATATGCTAAAAATGCATATCTAAAGAAAAGGACTAAGAAAATCAAAGAAACAATTAAAAAATGGGCAATAAAAAAGTTTCGAAGTAGTAACTCTAAGCAAGGTTCCCTCTTAAAGGTTTGCAATGTATAAAATAAAGATTCCTAGCTTTTAGAGGCCAGTTGGACAAGTTTATAGATCTTAGACATCATTACATATGATTTTGAGGATCAAAACATAAAGTTCCCTTTTCATTTCAATCAATTATTCACTGTATTTACCTATATCTAACTTAGTCACTTAGGAAATACTTTATCTTCTAAGCATGGACACAATAGGGGTAACATTGTCCTACCATGGTAAATTTAGGCAAATCTATAAAGTTAACTAATGTTATGGGGTTGTTAGAAGGAATTACTTGATGTGCTTTTCCTAATGACTTGTGTTTGAAGCTTGACTCATCATTATAGGTGGGGCACCTTACATTGGAATTCGTGCACCATGACTTACGATTTATGTACTTGCATTGTGATTTGTGTACCCGTATTTGGCCATATCTACTTAAATTTGGATTTGTGTCATTTTTTTGGGATCCGTGATAGCAGAGTGGACGATGATGAGGATCCACATCATCATAGAGGTGTCCATATCAACATATTTTACACTTGTTAGCATATGGAGAATGTATGGGCCACTTGGAAGTAAACTTGCCTAGCACATGTGAAGATTTGTTCTAGAAGGATGCTCCTCACTTTTCCTTGCCTATTCACACATGTGGAGGTTGTTTGCATGATTGGAGGAGTTAGTTAGTGGGACACTCATGCTTTTAGACCCCATTTGACCTCACATGTGCCACAAGAAAGCTTGTTAACTTAGTCAAAGGAGGGCACACTTATTTTCTCTCATATTGAACCATGCATGTGGAGTTAGTTGGAGATTTGCTCACTTTATGGAGGGCGCCCTACCTTTGAGGAGTTCGTTGTAACTTCTAGTGGTATTTCCCCATAGTTTTACCGTGGCACATGGTATTGAGCTCATGGTTTTGTCTAGCACATGGTTTCATTCTTAACTCACAGTTTTGTATACATGGTATTGGAGGTTTCCTTCTCTATAAAAGGAGGAAATAGAGTGGAACACTTCTTGCCATAAGGTTTTCTTTCTTCTTGAGTAATGTTCTAGGGTTTTATAAGAGTGATTTCAGAATTGTGAGCTCCATTGAGGTAAGGGCTATCACTAAAAGAGGTGATGCAAATAAGGTATGAATCTTAGTTTCTATTTTATTTCTTAATCTGAAATTTACATTAGATTTCATCTTGTATTAGAGATAAATGCCTTGGGTTTTTGTTTCTTTACTAGCGATCTAGTTTACAATTCCCTTATGATACTTGGGTTTATTTCTCTAAGAGTTAACCTCCCTTTGAAGTTTTGTAAGTTTTATTATTCTTGCTTGATGTTCCTCTAACAATCTTTGATGTTAGAGGATTTCAACAACTTTGGAGAAGTAGACATTGCCAAGGGTTTTCAAGACTCCAGCCTGTACCCCAAAATGGTAACTGATGAGGAAGCAAATTTTCTTTATCGGTCGGTTTCTTTGAATGAATTAAAATCAGTGCTCGAAAATTGCAAGAAAGAAAGAAGTCCGGGTCCTGATGGATGGACCTCTGAATTCTTTCTCTTCTTTTTTGATCTTGTGGGGGATGATCTCTTGGAAATGGTGGAGGACTCGAGAATAAAAGGCCATCTTAGTGGAGGAATAAATGCAACCTTCCTGGCTCTCATTCTGAAAGCCAACAAACCTACCTCCTTTGATGATTACCGTCCCATTTCCCTGTGTACTCTAATTTATAAGGTTATATCCAAAATCCTGGCTACTAGGATTAAACCCTTTCTGGCGAAGTGTCTCTCCTCAGAGCAGCTGGGCTTTCTGGAAGGTAGGAGAATTCAGGATGCTACCAGGACGGCCCATGAAAGCCTCCATAGTATAAAAAAGAAAAACCAGAAATATCTGGTACTGAAGCTGGACCTGGAAAAAGCCTACGATAACGTGGATTGGGAGTACCTCAGGTTAGTTCTTCTTACTGTTGGTTTCAGAGTCAAGCTTATACATTGGATAATGACCTGTGTAACAAGTGCAAGCTTCGCAGTCTTGATAAACGGGGAGGCAACAAATTTTTTCAAAGTTTGGCAGGGACTTCGTCATGGCTGCCCTTTATCCCCGTATTTGTTCATTTTGATTATGGAGGGGCTGAGTATTATGCTGTCAAACAGTAGCAATGACCACAGTATCTTAGGTATTAAAATAACAAAACAGTGATCAGTGGTCCATCTAATGTTTGTCAACGACGTTCTTATCTTGTCTAAGGCTGATCCGGGGGAATGGAGATTGATAGTGTACCTTCTCACTCTGTACTGTAGCGCTTTTGGTCTTTGTATAAATACTCAAAAAACTATAGTACATTATTGGGGGCTCAAGGATGAAGAGATGGCGTCCTTCAAGGATTTTTTACCATTTACATTTACAGATTTGAATAATGGATTCAAGTATTTTAGGTACTTCCTCAAGCTAGGGCCTTCAAAATCTGTCGATTGGAGCTGGCTGGTAGTAAAATTCGAAAAAAAGATCAGTCAGTTGTGTAACAAGTGGCTTTCGCTCGGTGGGAGACTTATTTTGGTCAAAGCAGTTTTGGAAAGCCTGACAGTGTTTTGGATGTCTTTGGCAGTGGTCCCCAATTCGATTTTAAATAAAATTCGTAGTTTAACTTATGCTTTGCTGTGGAGTGGTCATAAGGAAAAATCGCACATCCATCTCTGCAGATGGACATTCGGGCTCGGCCAAAATCCTGTGGAGGATGGGGGCTCAAAAACCTCCCTTTGTTCAACTCAACGCTCATAGCAAACACTTATTGGAGGGCTTTGAACCATGGGAGCATCTGGAATAAGCTTCTGATTGGAAAGTACCCGGGGAACTCATCGATCTCTACCTGTTTGCGGAAGCCCTCCCACAAACACAAAAAGGCGTCTAGTTTCTGGAACAGTTGGTTAAAAAATCTTTTTGTCATTTTACATTGGATCCGCTGGCTTCCTGGGGATGGGAACTCAATTGTTTTAGGAAGGGATATGATTAGCAGTTTAGAAAACCAGGCCATCCTCTCCGATCCCTTGCGAGCACACCTGTCAAGCTTACAATTTATCACTCTTGCACATGCGAGAGTCACATAATCTTCTTTAGTCTTTCCAGACTGGTGGCGCAGTGGCGTTTCATTGGGGTTAGTCGGTCAATTTGAAACCGAATGGAATACCTTCACTTTAGCATTAAGAAACGCCGACATCTCTCTTCATAACTCGACTGACGCTCTGGTCTGGGCAGGTGGGGATTTGACCGGTCTTGTAACACCAAAGAATTTATATCTAGCACTTTTAAAGTCTTTCGATTTACAAATAGATAGTTCGTGGTTTAAACTTCTCTGGAAATGGCCGATACAACTCAAACTTAAATTATTCGTTTGGCTGGCAACAAAGGACAAAGTTCTCACTTGGGATTCTTTGCAGATGATAGGATGGCACGGTCCGGGGATATGTACGCTGTGCAACAGAAGTTCAAAAAACATTGACCACCTCCTGATTCATTGCTCCTTCACGCAATCGGTGTGGCATCATTTATCTGCGCTTTATAATTTAAATTTTCAGTGGACAACCAACTCAGTTTTCGAGTGTTTTAAGATTTGGTTGGAAGACAAATCGGCCGCAGCAAGCCTGGCAGCAACCCCCTGCTGGCATATCTGGATCAAGAGGAATAAGGTCCTATTTGAGGAGCGCGCCCCTTCCTACCGAACGATGGTGCATAGAATTACAAGTAATTTCACTTGGAAGCCAACAATCCAAAAGTTTCTTCCAAAGAGAGTATGCGACATCAATCTGGAAGACGACTACACTCTTGCTTGCTTCGATGGAGCTGCATTAGCAAATGGTGAATGTTGCGGAGTAGGGGGTATTTTCAAGATGCATGCTTCAAGAATTACAAAATGGTTTCTTAATTGTGGAGCTGGAACAAACACTAAGGCGGAGCTTTTGGGGTTGTGGGTGACGCTCCTTTTGGCAAAGCTCTGGTCGATAGATAAAATTAAAATTTTGGGTGACTCGAAAGTGATCATCGATTGGATAAAGCAGCAGGGCCAACTCAACTCAGTGAATATTGAATGCTGGAAATTGAAAATTTTGGATCTGGCAAGTAATTTAAGAGATATCAACTTTCAGCATATCTACAGGGATCATAATAAAGAGGCTGATCTTCTGTCCAAGAGGGCTCAAAAGGAAACGAAAGGTAGGCTATCAGTTTTCCATTGGGAAAATGGAGATGAAAGCGCCCACTCCTTTCTAAACATCTTTGAAGACTAAACTTAGAAGAGTTTGAGTAGGGTCTTGTTTTAAGAGGTGTTTTAGAGTTTGGACTGCTCTTCCCCTTCTCAGCTGCTCATTTCAAGGTTTTTATGCCTTGTAAAGTTTCTGGATTTCAGCATAGTACTTCTCTTGGTATTGGGCTGTTTTTGGCCGTAAAGAAAAGCTTTTTGGTCTTTCTTGTTGGTCTGGACCGGCTTTGTAAATGAAATTATTCTAATATAATTTTGGGATATTTTTCTTTTGGAAGGGTTTTCAAGACTCCATAGCCCAGAGGTAAGAGCAAATTCTTTCATGTGAATTTTCCAGGCATTTTAAAAACTTTCATTTTCATTTTAATTTTCCAGGCATTTAAAACATTTTCATTTCCATTTTAATTTTTATAATTAAGCAATCTAGGGTTTTCTAAGTCTCATATTATAATTGGATATCTTTACTCAAGTTTTGAGCTAACACTTGTTGGAATTTTACATCAACTTGAGTTTGAATGTAGGTTGACCCATTTCTATGGTTTTCTAAACCAGGCAATCTGATTTTATGGTTCAAATAAATTTATTTCTGTTTGTTCAATACAGATTTGCACCTCCACTCGCTCACATAACTCACTCATTGAAAGGATCTTCAAAGGAACAAATCTGAATGCATGACCTAGTTATTTTCTATGGTTTAACCCTTTAATTTCAGCAACGTTTAGGTTATTGTATGCTCATAATTTTTGCATACAATAAATCGATGCTGTGGTAGGTGGAACTATTTTTCTTAAAGCAAGCAATCTAACCATTTGAGCACTTTTCCTAGGTTTGAGTCATTGATAGAGAGTTAAAACACTTGCAATTTTCAATTGATGCAAAGCTTAATACAAGAATGAATATGTGCAAGGATAAATAAACGTTTTTCACACATAAACCCACATTCATTCTTCACTGCTGCACAGTTCTGGCATTCATTTTTCAGCACTCATTCTTTATTTGCAGTTCATTTATATCATGTCTGAATGCTTGTGACTTTTTAAATCGTTTTGGGGTTACCAGCAATTTATATTGGCTAATTCGCTCTTGCTTTGATGATAAATAAATTTGTAAATGGACTGTCATAATATTCTCCGTTCACATTCAGGCTTAAGACTGGTGTTATGAAGAGCATAATTTAATTTTACTCATAGCAGCATAAACTTGTTAATATAACAGCCAACACCTATTTCCCTCATGCAAAACACTTATTTGACTTATGATTTCATGATACTTGCACACAAACCTGCAACTAATTTTTTGTGAAGGAAATATGATCAAAATTTTGTTGTTGTAAGACACTAGAATCTGCCTTCTGGATATTTACCTTTTCTGTTGGTGTAATCATAGATGGGAATAGTCACTGACAGTTGTGAATGTGCTTTAAAAAGTTATCATTTAAACCTTTTTATGAATTGGTTCTTCACTGTTAGCGGAAAAACTGATACACTTTTAAGCATATTAACTTCATTATCTCATGGTGACCTCTGGACAAGTTTGGATTTCTATGTTGCTGTCCTTAAAACTGAACTTGCATCTCTCGTTTTTGGTGACATTGGGATGCTCAATTATGGTTAAATGTGTTAGATGGATGATTCATATAATCAGCTCTTTGCTGTCATAACAATCCTCACAAGCATATGATCTTTAAATGGTGTTATAACTTTGTTTTTTTGTAAGTTAGAAAATATATTAAATCTTGCGAAGCATAAAGATTACAACTGTCCATCTAGCATAGGCGGATGTGGCAGCATTGCCCTGATGGGAAACCAATGTTGCCACATGGCCAAAAATTCAAAGTATTCATACAAAACTTGCAGAGTGGTGAAAAATAGTATTCTACAGTGCCACGCAGGGCAAAGTTTCTGAATTCTAGACTGAGGCAGACCAAGCCCAAAGGGCTGGTCATTTGCTGAGACCAAAATTCCTAAAACTGGGTGGCCTCACATGGCCAAAAACTTATGAAGTAAATTAACTAAAAACATAGTTGAAGGAAACCTGAACCAGAAGGAATTAACCAATGTCAGGGTCGAGCCTTTGCCCTGAGAAAGCCTGATGCTCATGCGTGGTGTCTTTGCCGAGCTTATCTCTGTCCGAGATAGCCTGCTTGAGGTCCTGCAGTAAAGTCATCAGGAGGTCCACGCGGCGCCATCGCTCTATTTCCTTGTTCTGCAGCTCGTGAATGGCGGTCTTGATGTCCTCGATTCCACGCTTAAGGTCATCCAGGGACTCCTCAAGAGCATCTCTTTCTGTGCATCGGGAACAAGCTGAGGGGAGCGGAGGGGGAAGAGGAGAGTCGAAGGAGGAGGTGGGGCAGTTGGAGGAGGGAGATGGAGGTAAGGGGATTGTGGAGGTGATAGGGGGTGGCAATGGAGGAGGGTGGCGAGGGGGGGAAGGCGGAGGTGGGGACTGAGGAGGTGGAGCGAAGCCGAGGGAATTTCCTAAGTTGTCGAACCATTCGACTCGACAGGCAAAGGGATTTGAAAGTGGGGAAAGGTTCGGGGTACTGTCTCAAGTCGTCTGAGCAGGAGTAGGAGCAACAATGGGCGTCAGGGTGGAGGCGAGCTCGGTTTTTGGAGCAGAGCCATGCCCTTGCTCTGACCTTTCTCTGGCTGCATACCAGCCTGCTCCCCTCTTCGATTTGCCCCTGATTCGAGGCATAGAAATAGCCGCCTGAAACCAAATAGAGAACGCGTAAGGAGAATGTGAATGGTTGCTCGACGAGCACGAGACCAACCAGACACAATGACACTGCAAAAACCGTGGAGAGATGCTGGGAGCTGAGGGCCAGGAGGAATGCAGAATACCATCTGTCTGACACGTCAACAGTCTGTATGCCTAGTCCATCTGTCATTGGGCCATGCCACTGTACGGACTGCCACGTGTCATCTGTACGGTGACACATGTCAAGTCCGTACAGTGCCAACTCAGCCCGAAAGTGATGAAACTGAGTGAAACGTGTCACCTCCTGGTGATGCCACGTCAGCATGATGATGTCACCTGACGTACATGCTGACATCATCATTGACTTTGACTTGGTCGACTTTTTTTTTTGACTTTTTCCGTGTTTGGCAAAGCAAACAGATCGCGATATCTAGAGAATATGATGTCCGTTTCATCCCGTTCAAGTTGCGTTGGGTTTGTATCGACGAGGTCTACACACACATCCGTTTTGAATCCATTATGAGAACTTTGATTTTTAGGCCTTTCTGAGCCCCATCAAGCTCCTGGATCCAATTCTGGATCACACCTCCCCATTAAGGACCTTTTGGTCCCAAAAAAGGTTACTGACCAGTCATCAAGCTAGGTATAGGCCACCCGAATTGTTCTCTATATTTGAACTCTGTCCCTTGCACCTGTCTCATCAAGATCAATTGTAACACAATCATGACAACTGACAGCATATTGTTAGCCATTTGTACCTTGTCAAATCTTTTTTTGTTTTGTTTTTTTTGTAACTAGGGGAATCAGTAACGACGGCCGTATCGTACTCGCGTGACACGGGGTCGAATCCTGTCAGTTGCCTTATAACCCCAAGGGAGAATCGCACTGCCCGCAAGCACGTCTCTGGATAAATTGAGGTGAGAATCGAACTTGAGACCTTCCTTTTACATTTCCTTCCATTTACACAGCACTTGCCAATTAGTCTACACCCCTGCGAGCTAGCCTGTCACATCTTACTGAAGCCACTATCATCCATTTTGACAACATTGCTAATGATAGCATAAAAAATATGACTGCAAATGAGCTGATATGTTTATAATATTTGCATGACATTAGCTTATTTTGAAGCAAACTGTGATTGATTTTCCATTCCACAATCATCTCCTGTTCTTGCTTAAGATCAATTACTTGATTTGAAACAATTATAGGTGTGTTGCTTGCTTGAGCTGCCTTTCTTAATTGTTCCATAGTTTGAAGAGTTTTATTTGCCTTTACATGATGAGCATGAACCACATATTCTTGACCTGCTTTGGTTAAATGATATTGATTCTTTTCCCTGTAGAAGATTGATTTACGATCATACAAGTATGGACTGCCTAAGACCATTCCACATTCACTTAGTGACACCACATCACATGTTACCTCATCCACAAACTTACATGAAATTGCAAATTTTAATGTCCACTGCTTTGTTATGTGCAATTGATGTTTGTTACTTATCCATTTAAGTGTGTATGGCTTATGATGCATCTGTGTTTTTAATCCCAATTGCTTAACCAATTCCTTTGAAATTAAGTTAGATTGAGATCCACTATCTATCAATGTGTCGACCTTAGTGTGCCTCATGATGACCCTTATGTGAAACAAGTTACTTCTACAATCAAATCCTTCACCAATTTTACCTGTCATACCGACCAATGAGACTTTAGATTCATCACCTGAATCCGATCCCAAGTCCGTGGGTTGTGTTGTTGCTGCAACTGTTTTCCTCCCTTTCTTCTCTTTGAACCACTTCAGTCTCTTCTTGGGATGCAATTGCCAACAACGATACTCATCATGCCCCTCTTTCTTGCAATGCTTGCAAGAGGGCTTCTCTTCCTTTCTTGCCACTGAATTTGTCTTTTTGCCATTCCACTTCCTTTTGTCCTCTTTCCTTGAAGACGATTCCCTTGATACACCAACCCCTGTTTTCCCTGCTTCAATATATGTTGCTTGAACATAAACCTCATCAAGATTAGTTGGTCCAAACATGAATACAATATTTCAAATATGTGCAGGTAAACCTCCTATATACTTCATAAGAGTTTCTTGGGCATGTAAAGGAATATCTAACATCAATGCCATTTTACGAAATCCATCGGTGTATTCTTGAACTGTTTGTCCTTTTCTTAGTTTTAAATCTTGCCATTCAATTAACGCTTTCTCTTTATAAAATGATAGAGTTTATTTCTAAGTTAAGAAATGAAACTTTTCCATGATGGAAATACATTACACACTTGTTGCATGCCATTTTGCAACTTGTTTTGCCACCAGATGAGTGTTGTTCCTGCAAGTTTGAGTGATGCCAACTTGATCTGAGTTGCCTCATCCTTGATCTGTTGCACATTGCAATAAACCTCCATCTATCTGACCCAATTATCAAGTCTCTTTGCATTAACTTCACCATCATACATGGGTAATTCAAATTTAACATCAAGTTTTAATAAAGGCATTTCATTCTTATGTTTTTGGACATGTTTCTTTGCATTGGATTTAGAACTTGAACTTGAAGAAGAAGGAGAAGAAGGAGGTGAAGATGGAGGTGAAGGAGGAATTTGAGGAGGATCCTCTCCTTATTCACTTTTTCCCTTTGAAGATTCACCCAGATTCCGTTCTTCCATTCTAAGTAATCATCATACAAAACCTTCATCATCTTCGACATGGCGAATAAATTTTTTCGAAACTCTTTCTCATCCTGAGAAAGTCCCTCTTCTGATGCCATCTTCTCGCTTTGAGAAGTTCTCTTTCTCAATCCAATCAATGGATTCTTTTCAACAATTTCGCCTTCACCACGATGTATATTTTCCCTAGTTAACATTCAAAACTCAAATCCAAACGTCAACTAGCTCTGATACCACTTGATCAAAAAGATTTTTAAAATTACAATGGCTGAGTTATTAAGCATGTGTTAATTAACCAATTAGGAAGCTGAATGAAAGAGGAAGGATTATAAAAGAAACATCACAGCCATATGCACATGTACAGATCTGAAATAAATCAAGAAGAACAACAAACCATAGAACACCAAAGTCATAACGAAGTTTGACAATCTCGCCTACGTTTCTGAGCCTTTGTCTCAGTTGGTGAGACTTTCTTATTTATGTTCAAAGCTTTATAGGTAAATCACAGAAGTGCCAAAATGATACAAAATGGATCTGGTCTTATTCTACCAGATCTCTAGAACCCAACAAAATAAACGACACTGAAATCGGATGACCGGAGCTCCCAGAAATGGCCCGCAAAGGTGTGCTCCTCAATAGCTTCCCTGCATAAAAATGACTTTGGCCTGGAAAATATTCAGCATAAACCTACTTTGATTTTCCTCCCATGGCTCCAAGAAGCCCTGGTTTATATAGATCTGAATTTGGTAACCATCTCCCAACTTCCCCCCAAGATTTGGCCTCAAAAAGGGCCCAATATCCCCCAATATTGGCCAAAAATCTCCAAAACTACCCCAAAAATCATTGAAAATCACTATAATATGGTTTAAAAACCATTTTTTGCACATATATTGGGATAATCCCCTTTGACCTGGGCGCGCACACCTATTTCAGGGTCATATGGGTCATGTGGCCAAGCGCCATCCCTAAGGGGTTGCGCGCTGGCCCCTCCTTTGCTAACCCCTGCTCGCATGCGCAATTGGTGGAACCATGGTCTAACCCCTGCGCGCTCGCCCCCTTAACAATCGGCTCTGGTCATATGGTGAATCCCCGAATCCACGGGCTAATCCCTAGTCCTTCACGTGCCCCCTGTTTGACAACCCTTGATCTCATGGCATGGGCCATGTGGCCATGCCCCCAAACTCCAACCCACATTCTAGTTCATTGGTGCTGGATACTAGCCCGCGGTCGAACGCCACTGTCAACACATATCAATAATGCGCCAAATATCCAACAAGAAACAACCATAGACCGAATGGTTAGCGCCTAGTTGTAAAGTCGTTGGCGCCCGAGGAGGTCGGAGGTTCGAACCCCTGACCTAACAATTTTTTTACCCAACTGTCATTGGGCATCCGCAGGGTGCCACGTGGCACCACCTGATTGGGCCACACGACGACCCAAGATTTGACCACATCATCAATCTGTACGCCCAGTCAACCTGCCACCTGT
>SNQJ01S0046841.1:59044-69523 GCA_010110895.2 Picea sitchensis
TCTTTACATCCATCAGATGTAGTCTCCAACCCATGGATGTTATAAGATCAATAATCGTATAGATGGAAATGTATTTGGGAAACAAGAGCAAATGTCTCCTCATAATCTATTCCCTCCACCTGAGAAAATCTTCTAGCCACAAATTTCGCTTTGTACTTTTTGACACTTCCATTAGCTGCATGTTTGATCTTATAGATCCACACATCATTCTTCATAATGGATTGATACTCTTCGGTCGTGGCAACTTGCCAAAACTACTATCCTGCTGCTTCTCCATGACAAGAAGGTTTAGTATCAATGATGTGGCTCATAGCTGAAACATAGCTCGAAAATCTATGTGGTATCTTTCTCTCTCGGAATGTATCACAAGGAGATGCATGTCCCTCTGTGTCCAACAGATTTTGTCGAGCTCGTGTAGGCTTCTCTCGGCCTACTGCCTATGTCTCTGGGAATCATCAACTGGAGTTACAAGATCAGCTGGATCAATAACTGTCTCCCTTTGAACTGCTCAAGGGGAGAAGGTATTGTCTTTTCCTTCTTCTCAAATAGTTTGACTCCCTCTGAAGTCGAAAGGATGAACATATTCCTTTTCATGTGTTGCTAACCTGGAGACATCCCATGTCTTCTCAGGTCCTCTACTGTCTCTACAATTTTATGCTGGCCCCCCATACTAGGATAATAACCAAGATGACCTCCCGTAGGTTTAACAATCAAAATGGCCTCTTGTACTAGGATAATAACCAACCAACACAAATTGGCTCCCTTACCAGGGATAATAGCCCTTCAATAATGAAAAAACAAATCTGGCCTCTCGTAGGAATAATGACCAACCAAATAAAAAATTTGGAATCATCCCGCACCATGGATAATGGTCCAAGTCACGAGGGCTCCCACACCAGGGATAATACCCTTCATTATAAAAAACAAGCTACTATAGAGTAATGATAAAATCAATTAAAGAAAGTAGTACAAGACTTACCTTAGTCTTCAATCATGCTCAATCTTGCTTTTGGTCTTCCCGAGAAGACTGAGGTAGAGAAGAACTCCTTGTCATTCTTGCTTGCATTCCTTGACTGCTTTTGAGGTGCTTTATGTTGCTTTCCTTTCTTCCACAAAGGATAATGATACGCATAGTGACAAGGGCTTGATCAAACCTTTTACATCACTAGCTGCAAGTCTAGTCTATTCGATATCCAATTCTAGTCTCCTTAAATAATGTGTGCGCTATAATGTGCACTTATAGCACACACACTTAGAACTTGCTGGAATAGTTCGAGTTCATTCCTTATATGCAGGAGCTGTAGATCCTTATTGAAACAATACACATGCATTTTGCCACCCGAACTTCCCGCATCAAAGACAACCGCGTACTTTCTAGATCTGTCATCCGACGAGAAAGTCTCATGATGCGAAATTTCTCCGTCTTGCAACATGGAATTCATCTTGATGGGAATCCATGGCATGAGCAACAATACAAACGACATGAGAAGAAGAGGAACGAAAACGACAAAGATAATTCCCTTGTACCTGTACATATTTTCCGTCACCGTCTCCTGCCACATTCTCTTCATCTTCTCCTCAAGATCTGTCTCCTCTCCGTTGGGTGACATATGTTGATACTCCAGTTCTAGGGATGAGCCTGAACGATAATAGATCTGGGTATCCAATGACTCCTTGAAGGCCTGCAATCACCCCTCCTCATACTCCAACTCGACTGATTTAACGACAAGGGAATTATAATACTCATTTCAGGACATAAATTTCCAATTTTGTGAAAGAAAATGGATTCAACTGAGACGAGAATCTTGTCTGAGGTTTTAAGTCCATGGTAGGTCTATTGTTAGGGTTTCTTCTGCGGCAAACCTAGAGTGGCTTCTCCTTAACCACCTTAAACAAAGTTCGGCCAAGTCTCATAGGCATGCGACCAACCAAGTTCTTCACCACATAAATTAAGTGGGGTTCCGTTCCTTTATTTGCAACAATAGGTGTATGAAAACAATAGATGTGTCTTCACTTAATGTGCACATAGTCATCTTCATGTCTGCTCTGATACCATGTTGAATTTTCTCTATGTTGGGCTCAAGTATGAGTTTTATTTCATTTAGCATGTACTTGAACCATAAGCAAATGCAACAACACCATACACAAGTGCTGCAATTACCAAGATCACAAGAAGAATAACCATGCAGAAGAACACAAGAAGTATCATGGGAAAACCCTTCTCAATCAAAGGAAAAACTCAAAAATCCTTTGCTATACTGCTGAGAGAAGATCCACCATCCACCACCAGAACTAGCACACAAAAGGGTGCCGCTATGACTGAGAAATCTAGCTCCTAGAGAAGAGCGAATTGCAATCCTCATAATTTTAGACCACAACTTTTGAAATTATAAGATGACAAGTGAGTGTAATCCACAATGGGGATTCACTCTTTATTTATACAAAACCTATCACATCAAGTGATGTTTCTATTGGCACAATAGGGCCGACCTGTACAAGTTAATAATATAATTAATAATTACACAATATTAATTATCTTTCACATGATGGGGCCGACTTGTACCATTCACAACATAATTAGGGTTTTACCAAAGTCTCACTCTCTGACAATATAACAAAGGATCTCAGATCCTCTAGTGCTCAGCAACTAGGGACAAGTCCACCTGTGCTCAACCACAGGGACATCACTCTTAACAGATCACTCAACTGAGTCCACAGGAGTACCATCTGGAGAGCCATCTCAAGTCGACTCAACTAAGTCCATAGGAGTACAAGGTAGAAGACCATCTCAAGCCGACTCAACTCAGTCCAAAGGAGTACAAGGCAGGAGACCATCTCAAGTCATCTCAAGTCAGTCCAGAGGAGTAGACAAGAGACCATACATCATAACAACTCAGTCTAGAGTCTGACRCATACCCATCACATGGACACCCCCAACATATGGGCACACATTGTCTCAACTCAGTCCAGAGGAGAACGACACACCCATCACATGGGCCTTCTCACAGATCGACTCAACTCAGTCCATAGGAGAACGACCTGGAGAATGTCACACGAAGCTGCAATCATCAACAACCACGGCTTATGGTGCAGGGTTCCGAATTTCCCACATCGACTTCTTCGATGTACAAGGAATCTACCTGGTGTTTTCGCGCCTTTAGAATGTGACCCACTCGGATGTCCAACGCCTACACAACTGCCTTCAGATTATACTATTCTTCATATTGACTAGTATCACACAGTCGGAAGTCCGCACAAAGATCTACAACCTTATTGTCGTTTAACCTTTCAAAATGAAAGGTTTTGCATATAGTGAATTTAGATAGATTCTGTGATACAAGCTGCTCAGAATTGTTAGGAAGCCTTTTGGACATTCAGACCTCCCAGAAAAATATGGCAGAGAAGATTTCTCAAGGGATAAGTTCAACAACAAATTCTAACAGGTCGACATCCTGTACCGGTGAGCGTAGTCCAAATCTCAAACCCTACCATCATCAAAACGAGAGCTTCTGAATTTTGTGCAGTGGTTCAGTCCTTCACTGGACGAAAGAGGTCCTCCGCTTCTCGTAGTCAATATGAAGAAAAAAATCGTATTCTGGTAATCAGTAGATCTCAAGTGAAGGTACCGAAGATTGAAGATGTATTTCAGAGCTTGAATGACAGGAAGACGTCGTAGTCTGTCTTTATTGATGATAACACCACCTTCAGTAACTCGCGTAGCATCGAAAATCATGGCGATGTTCCGACATTCGAGGACTTGGAGGTTCAAGGCATCCAAACCCTTGATTATATGCTGTCACAATATGACGCGTTTGATTCAATGGAAAGCATAGGAGACACTTGGCATACTGTGATGGGAATATTCTCTCCACGGATTATTTTCTCACAGTAATTATAGAAGACAACAATGGTGTATATTTCCCAAAAGATTCTTTCTCGTAGATTTGTGAACCAGATAATTTCTCTTTAGGTAATTTTTGATAATCATTAAAATGTGAAGTTTTTTAATTTGGAAATTGAAGAGATAAGGCAATTATCGGGTTGAAAGGCCACGAGCACAATCATAAATAAATGTGAAAGTTGTGGATGAGTAATTGACCTTTGTTTCTCATTGAATGTAAATTGTATAGTATGGATGCATGTGAATATCAAATATATAGGTTTTATGATTGCAATGGAGGTCTTAGATCATGACCAATTTATTTAATAACTATGAATGCAATGGAGGTCTTAGATCGTGACCAATTTATTTAATTGTTTTCAATTAAATTGTACTATGTAGTTAAATTGTACTATGTAGTGGTTGTTTGTATAATATTGGAATTGAAATTGTTTATATTAATTATGGTGAAATTTTGATATATGTGTGATATTTGTAGGGAGTGGCGGTCTCACTGCAACAAGTATATTGAAAAAATTTGAGTTGGGTAGGATTGTTACCGGGACTAATTTGAATTGGATCCATATGACAATGATTGACCATTGCTTTAGGTTCTATGATTACAGAATTGACACAGAGAGGAGATAGGGTTGATGGTGTGAAGGGCCCCATGCCATCTT
The DNA here is from genome assembly GCA_010110895.2 of Picea sitchensis. NCBI lineage: Eukaryota > Viridiplantae > Streptophyta > Pinopsida > Pinales > Pinaceae > Picea > Picea sitchensis. Next base: position 63,605 of record SNQJ01S0046841.1, read on the forward strand.
TACCATATCGGTACCTTTGATGGACTAAATAACCTAATGATATTGTAACCTATGCATTTCCAATAAATAAATAACATAGTCAAAGCCAATTGAATTTTGGTTTTCCTATTTGGGCTTCCATGGTAAATACCATGAATTTCTCTATTGCTATGTAATTTTTTGCTTAACAGTTTCTAAATGATTGTTCTATATTTTCAATGGTTACTCAATAGTTTTAATAATTGTTCTATTTACTTATTTACTTACCGACTCTAGATTTCATTCACATCGATAATCTTGGAGGCTTCTTCCATAGTTATAACTTTTATGAGTAATTACAGGACTCCGACAACTCTGTATTGTCCTTTGTTCATCCATTTMTGAGATGCAAGATCAACAATGGAGATAATTTGGCTATTGCAATGTTGTAATGCGTTTCTAAATCTAAATTTTTATAATTTGACTTTTGAAAGTAACAAAAAATTTCCATTGTAGTTTTCCATAGCTGCCATGAGATTCCTATTGAGTTTTATAGGTTTAAATGTTTTTTTTTAGTTTACGTGGGGTCAATAAATAACTSAATATGCATGATGAATCCATTCCCTAGATAGACAAACCAATTCTTAGTGCCTGGGAGGATTTATGACATTTTTCTTGCTATTAAAAAGGTCACATGGGGTGGTACGGGTGGTAGAGCCAACACCACAACTATCCTTCTCCTTCARGTTCACCCCTTCTCCTCGTTCARTGTGTGGGAGTTTAATGTAGTTGATTGTGGAGCCTTTTTGTTTATTAAACATAGTTCATTCATGTTTAGTCCTTGACATATTTCTTAAATGAACCATAATTCAATCATGAGTCTGTTTTTAAATTTTTGCATATGAGAGACCCCTTCTCCTCGTTCAATGTGTGGGAGTTTATTGTAGTTGATTGTGGAGCCTTTTTGTTGATTAAAATAGTTCGTTCATGTTTAATCCTTGACATATTTCTCAAAGAACCACAATTCAATTATGAGTCTCTTTTTAAAGTTTTTCATATGAGTTACCATTTGAATAGAACCTTGAATCTCTTTTTAAAGTTTTGCATATGTGTGAGCATTCAAATAGTGAGAAGAGATTATAATATTGGATAAAAATATACACACAATTTTATTTTCCTTTGTTAATATTGCAACGATGGTTGGTACAATAAGTATTGGATAGTATTCATATACACACAATTTTCTTTTCCTTTGATAATATTGCAAAGGTGGTTGGTACAATAAGTATTGGCTAGTATTAATTTGTGTTAATGAGTGGTGTCGTAGATTTGTTTGAGAAGAATCTTTAAAGGAATGTTGGAGGGTGGTTTCATCTTGGTGAACCCTCATAAGCTATGATCTTATCAGTTACGAATGATATATTATTAGAGATGAAGTTCAAAAGTACTTGGTAAAATCTATACGGTGAGCAAGTGACTATAGGAGAAGTGGACAAGAACTATTTCCAGGGCTTCAGAGAAGTAGATGACCAATAATGAAAGAGGGTCATTATGGAGAAGACAATGAAGAAGATCCCTGGATGGGTCATACTTAATCGGTTAGAGAAGAGAATTGCCACACATAGAGTGTTGTGAATATAACTTCTAGTAGTGAGGGAAATGGAAAAACCTTCAATAGGGATTGAACATGAAGAACACAAGATGACGCCGAAAGAGTTCAAGAAAAAGGAGAAACTAGAGGTAGATGATCCAGATTGGATCATAATATTATATTTCATCTATCTCGATCCTTTCAATGTAGAAAAAATCAAAGGATTTAACTTGCATGGCCATTTTAGTGGCAAGTCCTAGTTTGGAAAATTGGGGTCCGAAATCTTCCGCAACCATTTTGAGGCATTAAATGAAGTATTTTTGGGTTCTGGTGCCCAAAACAAGGTCACACCCCTTTGATGGTATTTAACACTCCGAGACCTTTCCAACAGTATAGATCATGCGTCAATCAGAGTTTGTATGCAAAAGTTATGCCTCTCACAAGTTGACCTATCGTGTTGACCACCATGGTATGAGAATGCCACATCAACCCCTGTTACTCACACAAATGAGGCTAGCAACGTGTATAATTTCAATAAAATTCTAGAAGGTCCAAAACCCTATCACAATTGAGGGTTGAGGAAGTCAAAAACCTACCCCTAGATGGCTATTAGGCTATGTTAAATACCAGACTACTAACATGAGAAGGGGTTCCATTATTTTGCATTATATCTTGTTCCATAACTGAGAAAAACATACGAGAGTGGTATTTTATGAGAATAACAGAGGAGAGATTTTTTCGTAGACATACATGCCACAAATCAAAGGAAACTCCACAAAGAGTGCCTCTTTGTACTTACTTCATTTCTAGACCAAAGAAAAGAGACCAAAATAATCTGACCTTCTAGCTGGGTTTTCTCCTATATTGGGTTTCCTAGGTTATATTTTGTGTTTATTTGTGGATGGTGTTATTGCATTTTATTGTTCTTTTATTTCCTCATTTTATCTATTTCATGCATAAGCAGAAAAATCAATAACTAAATATTATGAAAATCTAAAGGAAAAATAATCTTAATAATAAGGTTCCATTTATTTATCAGATCTATTGTGATGAACCATTCTAGTGGAATATAAATGGAAGTTTATAGATCATATTGGTATCAGAGCATGCTTTTCTTTTGGGTATTTGTGGAAAGTTGTAGGATCTAGGAATCGACTCAATGAGAAGTCGCAAAAACCCTAGCCATGGAGGACGAATCTGTTTATAATCACCCTTGAGATCCAACATAAGAGAGATTTGAGTGGTTGGAAGCACAAGTTATCGACATTAGTCACAATATGAACCTCCTGATGGCAGCTCTAGAAAGCAATCTCGGACCATTCAAAGATGATGGAGGCTCTAACTTAGAGATCAGATGAGAGGGGAAATTGGGAGATCGGAAAGACTCAAGAAAGGAGTTGTTGAAGCAATCCGAGAAAGAGCAGTTGCGTTCGAGTGACGTTAACCCTTCACAGTCCCTCTTTAAGATGGTAGTGAACGTGGACATGAAGCCATAGTAAGGTGGTATCGATGAATTAAAACTCAATCATTGGTTTCAAAAATTAGAAGTTTATTTTAACTTTTACCATATAGATGAAGGGAAAAATATTTCATTTGCTAGTTTGAAGTTATAGGTCCATGCTTTAACCTGGTGGGAAATCCACATAGAAACACTTAGTATAGGGGGTGATCTGCCAATAACTAGGTGGGGGGACTTCAAAACCCTCATCAAGTCCCAATTCTACCCTATCGGGTATGTAGAGGACCAATGGATCCAGTGGCACTACTTTAGGCAGAGGCAGGGGCAAAGTGTACAAGAGTACACCACTGAGTTCAGAAAGATGATTATCATGATGAGTATCTCTCCCAGGAACCCAGATGTACTCCTTAAGTATCTGGGGGGTTTACACAATCATTTACAAAAGAAGGTGATTCTCTTCAAGCCATGGACAATGCATGAGGCATGTGTATAGGAATAGTATTTGGAAAACATAGGCTAAAAGAAAGGAAACCCAAGTGGTTCGAAGAAAAAATAGCACCAAGAAGCTTTCAAGGAGGGGAAGAAGAAGTGGAAAGGGGGAAAAGATAAGAATACAACAACCACTATGCATCAGATTCAAGATCCTAGCAACCATTGCACTCATTGCAACATTGATGGACACACCAAGGGAAAATGTTGGAAACTACATCAAACGCAGAACTCGAAGAACTACAAGAATGACAGAAAGAAAAAGAACCTTCTAGCCACAGGTTCGATCAATCCAGTTGAAAGTAGCTCGGATGTGGATGAAAATATTGTTTGCACATCTATGCAGAAGGAGGTGAATCTGATTAGCCTTCATCACCAAAAGGAGAATGAGATGACCAAGTTATTCCACATCAAGATTTAGGTCAATAAGACCAAGATATATGTTGTTCACTGAGTACCTTAGTGAAGAATGGTATGTACACATATTAAAATGAGACCCCAACAAATACTCCCTAAACTTCTGCAACACATATTCCATTTCTGACCCTTCTCGTTTTGTAGTAGTGCAATTCTTTTCTACTATTGACAACTTCTTACTTGCAAAAGAAATTGGGTGGTATATGTCTCCTTCTCATGGATGAGATAATATTGCACCCAACGCTATGGATGATGCATCCACATGTACATGAAATTCCTTCTCCCAATATGAGAATATTAAAATTGACATGGTCACTAACTTCTTCTTCAATGTATACAAACCCTTCTAACCATCCTCATTCCACTGGAACTTAGCCTCTTCCTTCAACAACTTCTCCATAGGTGTTGTAATATGTGTATAACCCTTAATGAAATTTCTTATAGTACCCTTTATGACCCAGAGTTGTTCTCAACTATCTTACTGATGTGGGTGGTTGTAAGTCCAAAATCACTTCAACCTTGGAAGGATCCACTCATAAGCCTTGCTTACATACCACATGGCCCAACAAAATTCCAAAGGGTGCACATTAAATACATTTCTTTAAATTTAGTGAAATATGACATCGTCTACACCTATCCAACATTAACCTGATTACTTCTATGTGATCTTTCAATAGACTAAAATAGTCCAATCATCTAAGTAAACTTCAACGAACTTACGAATAAACTCCTTAAACGCTGCTACAACTACTTTTGAAAAAACTGCAGGTGCATTCTTCAACCCAAAAGACATTATTGTGTACTGATAGCTTCCCCACTCTGTTACAAAGGTAGTCTTATATATGTCTTCCTACAAAATATTTATCTACTGATACCTTGAAAGTACATCTGTGAAAGAATAAGCCTACTACCCTCCTACATTCTCTAGAACTTCATATGTGAAAGGAGTTGGAAATGGATCATGCAAACATGCATCATTTAACTTCCTTAGGTCTACTCAAATGTTGATTCCCCATGTTTTCTTATCTTGTACCACCATTGGACTTACCCATTCTGATTCCACCACTGGTTCAATAATCCATACTTCTAACATTTGGTCTATCTCTACTTTCACCTTCTCTTTATAATTCGGATTTAACCTATAGGGTCTTTGTCTCATTGGCTTAGCATATGGTTTCAAAAGGATCTTCATTTCTCCAAACTCCCCATCTATCCCCTCCATCTCTAATAACGTAATTGGGAATAGATCCTGATACTTGCGTAGTAAATCTTCAATCTTCTCCATAGTTTCATCATTCTGGTAGTCTCCTATCTATAAACTTTGGGTTTTCCTTTGTCCCAATTTTCACCTTTCGTGTTCTTATTGGTTGTGCATATGTAGCAGATTCAAGATCCGGTCCTTCGATTGCATGTTCCCCCTCAGTTTCAAGTACTTGTACATTCCTTGGATCTTCCTCATCTTGTTATTCCTTAGCAACATTATAACATTCCTGTAATTCAAGGACATTCATAGAATCTCTGTGCGCACTACATACAAATACTACCTCCATCATCCCTTCTTCTGAAAAAATCTTATTTCTAATGACCTACAATGTTGCATCTAGTAAACATGGAAGTAGTGGGGCATGGGTGATCTTTCTTTGGTGTTTCAGAGTTGGATGGAGTGATGAAGATGTAGATAGAAAAGACTAAAGTCCAGGCACGCGGAAGTACATCTGAAGACTTGTATGCGATGGTTGGACTAGCTACCCAACCAGTGCAAGACTTGGGGTGCGTAATGTACAGAGACATGGTGTATATATACTAGGTATATATGTTGGTATATATAGAAGTATATATACTTGTATATATACCGACATATATACCTAGTATATATATTGACATATATACCTAGTATATATATCAATATATATACTTAATATATATACCAGTATATATATATATATATTGACATATACTTAGTATATATACTGGTATGTATATATATCGACATATACTAGGTATA
>SNQJ01S0046842.1:20294-48512 GCA_010110895.2 Picea sitchensis
TCAACAACTGGAACATTCTATCCAATGGAAGGAATGACTATAAGAGAAAGGAGTTCTTGATATCAATAAATTCTAAAGGAAGTGTGAGAGCATATGTTTAGTTAAGTTATAGGAGGGTTCAAGGAGATGATAGGTGTGGAGAGAGAAAATGGAATAAAGATATCAAAGGAAATAAGAAGCCTTGGAGAAAAATTGGATATGGCCATGGGGCGTAGAAACACAAGAGTTACAAAAAGTGAAAGAGGTGGTTGATGGTCCTTATTACTATCCATATGACACCAAAAACCAGAATGTTATAGAATGCAGAAAGAGGTAAACCAGATGATGGAGGACGATTATCAAAAACATGGGCATCCAATTTGGATCCCTCTATTCAAAAAGGACCTAATCATGGTGTATGAAGAAGAAGGAATCCACATAAGTAATACACCAACCATATTGATATGCAATGTAAAAGGAAAGGAAGGATGGCATTAAATATTTAAGATTTAAAGGATAGTCAATCACTATATTGGGATTCTACAGAAGGTGTGTCTACTCCTTCCTTCATACGATGTCATTTAAGGTCACATAATATAAGGTATATATATACACATAAATGTTCCCATGGCATCCATTTCCAAGTTTTTCCTTCAAGTGTAATTTTTGCATTGCCTCTCACTAAAATAACGCTAGTTTTAGAAATTGTGCAAGAATACACTTTTATGGAAGTGAAACTTGTGGGAAAATGACATTGTTGGAACCCAAAGTTTTGGGTTAATATCGCATGTGTGCACAAACAAAGTTGTGTGCGCTCAATCCAAGTTTTGCACAAGTAGTTGTGCAAGGACCGACAAGAAACGTGTGATGGATGGAGTTTTTGCATTGCATGCCAAATCCAAGATTTGGTATATGAGTGTCGGTCCAAGTTTTGTCAGAAGTGTCAGAAATAAAGAAGAAGCACACTCGAATCAAGAAAAGAATCATCAGAAAATCTCCCCGAATGATGATAAACAACAACACAAGGGAACATGGAGAAGATAGAGAATGAGTTGGAAAGGCAGTCAAGATTTCCTCGATGCTGAAAGGCTACATGGAGTGTTGGAAGGTGACAGAAGCGTGTGAGATTGTTAATCAGTTGAACGAGTGGAGCAGAGTTGAAAAGGGCAGAGCTCTGGAGCATAGATGAATATAAAAGAAATCAAAGGTGACAAAGAGAAGGTTGACATTGGTTGTGATTGATTCATTGGGTCATTTCTATTTTCCATTGTTGAATAGATCGCTTTGACTCTATGTAATATTGTAATGTTGTAATGCTTTTGAGTATGAGTCTAATTATGTAATGGATCTAAAGATCTGAAAGAATGTGCATGGCGCAGTATATTGTATATTTGGAAGCTTATCCAAAGAGGCATAGACTTTGTTTTTGCCACATATGATTTTTTGAATGCATGCTTGTGTTGTGAGAGAATTACAATGGTAATAAAGCTGCAATGTTTTTTATCTATTTTGTGTTCCTTATGTGGTATTTGGATATGTGTGTGTATTTTTTTACTTATTTTCAGCAGTAGTTTGATTTTCAGCAGTAGTTTGTCAGCTATGGAATGTATGAATGTTATCCCAGATGGATCTATGTATGTCTAGTCCTTCATCCTCTACACAAGACCTTATGGTCTCTGTGATCCTCATTGTGTCTCAGGTGAGACCCTCTTCATATGCCTATGCTTTGGGGGTTTTGTTGGTCAAATCTAGACGAACCTTGGGTCTAAACCCCCCGGCATGAGCAAGGACGCACACAAGCATAAAACGACCCAACAAATGGTTTTATTATTGGGACATTAAAGTCTTGTATTCAAATATGAAGGCAAGAAATGAGGTGGTATCCATCTCAGGAGGAGATTCAATACTGGTTAACTGCAAAGGAACACGAGTTTTCCCAGTGAGAAACTCAAGGTCTGAGTGGATGTGAAGTGATGGAAAGATAAGTATCTCTATATTGATATGCATGAGATTTTCTTTGTTGAATTTCCATGTTTGTTGTATGAATGGTTGAAAAGTCAAATTGCTACAAATTATGCCTTGTGGCCACTAGAACCAGTGGTTTCGTGATCCAAGTGGATATTGGTGGCCACCCACCTATTCTGACTGGCTCCTCTTGGAAGTTTTTAGTTCAGCACATTCTTTTGTACTTCTTTGTAATTGTGGATTCTACACTTTAGGGGTTGTTTGAATCCCTACACATCTTCCAAGTGGAGACTGGTGGCCTCCCACCTAATCCAACTGGCTTATTTTGGATGTTTTCATGTCAGCACATCTTTATGTACTTCCAAGGTCATTTTGGGGCCATAAATAGTGTTTTTTTGGCTTGCCATAGTCAAACTATAGACGAAGTCAGAGTTTGACAATGTAATGGGTAGTTCTCGAAAATACCTTTCCAATGGGCTATCACGCGCCTAAAATGGAGGTCGTATGCAAACTTTATGACCACAGGAAGTTGAGGTACTAACTTACCCATCAGGGCCCACATGAATTTTGTTGTTTCACCTCCTAGGGTTAGGTTTTTGGATGTCTAGGTTTTTGTATGTCTAGGGTTTTAGCATTCATGAGTAATGTTAAAAAGGCCTCTGGAGCCTCATTGTAATCATTCTTCTCAGACAGATGCGCATAGAAGCCACATCTCTTCTCATAGATAGCTACCACCATTCGAGCAAGTTGTTTCAGTTCTAGAGTTTTACAGTTTCATCCTATTTCATTTATTCAATAGAAGATGTTGTTCACTGGATATTTGTGTTGTTCTCTGTTTCTTTGTATTTATTGTATTCAGTCTGTTAATCAGTTCGTTCTGCTCCTAAATCCAGATCATTTGGGATCAAGCCATGCTTGAGAGGATGAAGGCATTGGACAATAAGTGGACTCAAGCCATTGATTTCTATTTTTCTCAAGTCAAGGAGGGATATATCATTGAATTTTTTGTTGAATACACTAACTCTTTCAGCGATGTTGAAATAAAGTTTGCAGAAGGCCCAAGAAAGCGAACCCTAGAAAAAATCTCAGTCTAGATAAAGATGATGATCATGGAGAAAGGGTTGATTCAAATGGAGCCCGATAGGATGGTTGAGTAGACTCCCCTAGCGCTGGAAGGGTGAAAATATGGGGGAAAATAAGGTAGGATTTGGATTCGTTATGGAGGGTCCATAAGTTGTTGATATGAGGTGAGGAATGGGATGGACCCATAGGAGAAGAGGAGAAAAAGATCCAAGAAATATGCAAGAAGAGTTGAGTTAAGGAGGAAAGTGGAACAGAGGAGTGGAAGGAATTTATCTAGGGGTGCATGACAAGGGTTCATGCCCATATTGAAACAAAAGGATACCGCACCAGGAGGTATTTTGGAAGAGCATTTTGTTCCAGGGAGGATAAAAAATGAGGATAGGCATGTAAAGAGGCATGGCATTGAGAGTAGGGTGTCTAGTGGGGATACCAATAGTCATAGAAGTAGTAGGGGCATGTTTGATAAATTCTAGACCCCCTTGGTTGTTTCAGAGTGCCGCAACCTTGGAGGAAGATGAGGCATAAAGTAGAGGCTCAAGTGAAGTAGAGGAAGATAGAGGATCCCCTAGTGTTGGGGGGAAGGATTAGTGATAGTGTATATTCTTGTGTGGATATAGGTAGGATATTCTTTGGGTCCCCTCACAATAAATGTCATAAGAAGATGGACTGAACCCCCCCTTTGAACCACCCCCCCTATGCATTTGTAATCAACAAGAAAGAACAACAAATAGTGAGGTGATTGGAGTAGGAGAAAGAGTAGGAGAAGAAATAAGAGAAGAGATGAGTTAATAAGAAGTTGAAGTTCGTGAGTTCACCAAGAGGAGGATTAGTGTTGAGGATTTCAACACCTCGAAGTCAAATCGGAGGAGTTAGTTCACGGTTGAAGATGGTGAATCAAGATAGTACCCTAAGGTTACCCGTGTTCCAGGGAACGGGTAGAGATGACACAGAACAACATTGGTTCACATGTGAAGCGATATGGTCTATGAAGAGAATAAAAAACAATGCAACAAAGATTGCACAACTAGAGACTACGTTCAGGGATAGAGCCTTGACGTGGTATATGAAGTATAAATCCACCGCAATGGAAGGACAAGCAAGGTCCCTAATAGATATTAAGCAATACCTACTTAAGTAATTTGAAAATCCTAATTCATAGTCTCGGTGTATCAGAGAGATCAAGGAGATAAAGTAGAAAGAAGGAGAAAATGTGTGGCACTATGACTAGCAGTTCGATATTTTGTTGGATACGTTGACATTCTATATCCAGGACATACATCATAGGGAATGGTTTATTGTTGGGATACTCCCCCATATATGAGTCTCTCTCAACCAGCAGAAGTTGATGACTCAAGCAGAGTTAGTGGATATCGTGATGCGCTTAGAGTCGACTCCAGGAGGGGAAAAGACATCGGCCATACTGGCGCAGGTGTAGTCGCAACTGGCCATTCTAACAATGCAGTTGCGAGACATGGTGAATACAAAACTCGTGTGCGAGCACATATGGTATACCACATGTTGATCTGAGGGGAATCACAAGGACGAGTGACCTATACTCCTAAAATATGTGACGGTGGGTGTACCAAGTCCATTTCCAATTGGATAAGCAGAGTGGTGTGAGATATGCAAAGAGTGGGGCCATGTGCCACCCTGCTTCCCAAATTTGGAGAAGTATCAAAAGATGCACCATAATCCATTTTGTGATTTATTTAAATCTATGGGACATGATGTAAACAATTGTCGATCACTCTAGATGATGCAAGAAATACCTAGGATGCATTTCACGTATAAGTAGAACATAAGTGTGGTGATAGTGGTGGTGTTCAGAGAGGTGGATACCAAGGAGGTCCTAGAGGTGCATATGGGTGCGGTCATATATGTGGATATGGAGGAGGGGGAGGCAGGCCCCCACTCGTTTCAATTGTGGAGGAATTGGTCATGTATCAAGGTTTTGTACCAAACCGCATGTGCTTTGTGCATACTACTATAGTCATGATCATGTCATTGAAGATTGCCTCGACTTGTTGAAAAAGTGGGAATACAAGAAGACAAATTGCAACATGGTGCATGCAGAGCCACACAAGAATAAGAAGAAGGATGAAGAGGTTGATGTCTAGGTAGTAACCCAATAAGGAGTGAACTTCGAGCATGTGGAAGGCTCATGTCAGAATTTGAAGGGGAATATCAGGAAAGCATCATATCCCTCTCCCAAGTTTGATGTTTCCCACCAAAAGAAGTTTCTTTGCAAAAGCGCAGAGGACCACGGAAGAGGAATAAGTGTGCGAAGAGTTGTAGTGCACAACACAAAAGTCACTTCAGGAGGCTTAGATCCGATAAGAAGTGTAGTGGGAGACAGAAAGGTCGCTTGAGGAAGCTCAGATCTGTGAAGAGGTACAATGCGAGACCCAGATATCACTAGAGGAGGATTGTGCTTGTGAAGAACTATAGTGTGTGATGAAAAGGTCATTGGAGGAAGTTTGTGTGCACAAAGAAATACAATGTGTGACACCAAGGTCATTAGAACAACCACACTAATAGGAGGATATGTGATACACTGAGAAAAGAGCGATGGAGGAAGATCACCTAGAGGAGATGAAGCATGCAGAGAGAGAAGAAGCATTACGTGACTTAGGTCATGAGTCAGAGACTGAAAACCAAGTAAGCACTTTCTTGTGTTGTTGTTTGAAATTTCTAAAGGATCCTAATGCTGCGAGAAAGTTGACACAAATGTATGCTACCTACATGGGGGATCAAGGGGTAGAATAAACTATATCATCCCCCCTTCCAGAATGAGATCTGTGTTAGTTCAGTAACCAGAAGTGCACTGGAAGAGAGTTCAAAATGACCATTGACTTGGTGGTTATGATATGGATGGATTCATGTTGGATCTGGGTTCTGACATGAACATCATACCAAATAATTCTTGGGATGTGAGGGGTAAACCAAGATTAGTCTGGTCACCCATTCAACTACGGTTGGAAAACCAATACAATATCTACCCCATAGGCTTGCTGGAGAAAGTGGAAGTGAATATAGAAGGGGTGAATACAAAGGCTGACTTTAAGGTCATAAATTCTCTCGATGACTCTAATCCATACCCTGTATTGATTGGACCTTTGACAATAATGCGGTGTTGAATTTGAAGAAGAGGCAAATGTCATTTGAAACCGACACCCTGCGCGTGGTCGTACATCTATATCCTTGTGAGGGGGATAGATACAATGAGTTGGTGGATGAGGATGTACAGATCTTGATTATTGAGAACATCTACAATATCACTAGGCATAGGGAGGATTACATCAACCCCACCATAGATGGAGAGTTGAGTTGGAGAAGTGTTAAGTATTAAGACATTGACTTCAAAGATGCCATGAAAAGGTGGAAGAACAAGTGTATGAGGTCTCGACGCTTCAATACAAATTCTACTCTACTTCACCGATGAATGGCTTATTGATTCAAGAGCATCCATCATATGGCCAAGAATAAAGCCATATTTCTACTCTAATGAAATGTAACACCAAGAAAATATTTGCTGGTGCTGATAGATCTCTTAGTATTGTAGAATCCGAACAGCTCACAGATAATGGTCATTTCAATGATGTAGTGTGTGTGTTCCAAGTCTTCTTGTAACCTTTTATTAGTATATCAAATCACTCATTCGGGTGAAGGTAAAACCAGAGTTTTCACCTCACCAAGTTGTAATCATGAGGATCTAAAAGATCATAAGCATGTTCTTGCAACTAGAATTGTTGATGATATTACCAGTTGTACAAGTTTGACAACTTTGGGTCATCAATCCTTTTCATATTTGTTTTGTTGCTCTATGCATGACTTGAGCAAACTTTTGGCATGAGCGTTTGGTCATCTAAATCCATCTTTCATTAAGAACTATGTAATCAAATGTGATGGTGATTGGTCTTCCTCTTGTTTCATGAAGAGATGGTGTTTGTGTTAGTTCTATTCTCGACAAACATCATCAAGAAAATTTCGACAAACATGCCTCTTGAAACGCCTCGAACCCTTTGCATATTTTTTGCACTGACTTGTGTGGTCCATTTTCTTCTCCTTCTTTTCTTTTTTTTTTTTTTTTTTTTTTTTTTTTTTTTTTTTTTTTTTTTTTTTTTTTTTTATTTTTTAAAACTTAAAAGAATAATTTTTGACAAGTTTATGGCCTACAAGGCCCTTTAGAAAAAGAAATCGGACATCAAATTCAAAATTTAAGAACATAATGGAGGTTTATATGTGAACAATAATTTTACAAGTTAACGTAATACAATGTGGAATCCAAATGCAACACACTATTCCATATACACCACAACAAAATGGTATGTTTCGGAGAGAAAGAACCACAAATTAGAAGAAATGGCTATTTGTATGATCAAATCTAAGGAATTAAGTTCAATAATTGGGTGGAAGAAATCAACTGCAGTAAATTACATATTCAATAGCACTCCCACGAGGCTCTAAAATATAACACTGGAAGAATCTTTGACTAAAATTAAACCAGATGTATAAGTCACTGTATTTGGCAAAGATAGCATGGGCTCACATTCCTCGATGAGAAAAGTCGAAAGCATTCCGTTCTAAAAAGTGAGAATTGTATATTTGGTTATTCTCAAGATGTCAAAAGTTATAAGTAGACTTCTTCAACCATTGTAATGAAATTATTCTAGAAGTGAAACAGCAATTTGATGAAAATCTCTTTGGCCTGCGATCCTAATTAGACGTTTGTTCCTTCTTCGACCTACTTTCATCTTCGCTTGTGCCTTCTTCTCGCTCCTATTCGCTTTTAGATGCCGATGACATTGGAGGTGATGAAAATCCACTGCCTCGCTGGACCTTCCTCCGCATGAGTCCTTTTGAAACTGAACAAGCACCAGCTCCACCTCTTCCTATATGGGTTTGTTCAAAACAAGAAGCAATTGGTGATATTATCGACGATCCTTCATTAGCTGCCAACATCGCTCATAGTTCCAATGAGCGTCTTCTCTTTTGGTTCAAATTTCATAGATTCGTGATCTAGAGACATTTGCGTAAGCTTTTTAGGACATCTAGATTGGGATACAAAATGAATGAAGAGTATCATTCTTTAATGGCAAAACGATACTTGGGATCTTGTACCCTTCCAAAAGGAAGAAAACTTTTAGATGAAAAATGGGTCTAATGTAACTAAGTATGCATCATATGGAAGTGTTGAAAGACACAAGTCTCGGCTAGCTACCAAAGTATTCCTCCCAATTTGGAGGAATTGACTATAATGAACTTTGCCCATAGCCAAAATGAATTCCATCTACCTTCTTCTTGCCCTTGCTGTCTTCTTCCCACATAAATGGGAGGTCCATCATGGATGTTAAATATACCTCTTGCATGGTGATCGAAAGAAGAAATTCATCGAACAACCCTCCCTGCTACAAATCCGTAATGACTCTAGCCTTGTTTGTCATTCTCCTTAAGAAATCTCTTTATGGTCTTAAGCAAGCTCCCTATATTGGTATGCCAAAATGGATGTACTTTCTTATTGACATCAGATTCTCTAGATGCCATTCTTTTCCTAATGTTTTATACCATGAAAGCAGGAAGCCATCTCAATCCTTGTTATTTATGTTGATGACCTTATCCTTACATGGGTGTAGTGTAGACCAAAACTTTTGAAATCATGTGAAACCAACCTTAAGAAGAAGAAATTTGAAATGACAGAAAGTTAGGATTTTTTCACTATTTCCCTTGCCTCCAAAAGTTTTGCAGTTGTGTAAACCAATGAAGGAATTTTTCTTTCCCAATCTAAGTATGCTTGTGACCTCTTCACGCCACATGAATGATTGTAAACCAACCCTTTATCCCTTCCACCGAGTCAAGATTATCACACCAGTGATTCTCCCAAGTCAGATGCCAACCTCGCACTGCCATTAGTTGGTAGCCTCTTATACTTGACCTTACACTTGTCCCGATCTTTCCTTTGTTGTTGGTCTTATTGTCTCTAAGATATGCAAAACACCCCATGAAATCCATTGAAAACAAATTTTAAAGGGATACTTCGCTATGTCCATGGTACGGTTCAGTTCGGGATACATTACAGTTCATGGGGGACTCTTTATTGGTTGGTTTCACTGATGAAGATTGGGCTAGTGACCCTGATGATCGAAAGTCTATCATGCAGGTTATTTTTCAGCCTTGGTTCAGGACTGCCACTTGGGTCTGTGAAACAATGGGCTATTGTATCTTCTTTAATGTATGTAGTATCTTGTACCAGAATGCAATTTTGAAGCTTTATACTGGGATGATCCTTTTCGTGAGTTTGATTCTGAGTAGCATCATCCGGACCAAATTTTGGTAATGCATAATCGAAAGCACCATTCCTAGGGAGTATTTGCTATAGCCCTATGAGAATCTGTTGAGGGTCATACAAATATATTTTACTTCAGGAGGGTAGGTTTCATAGGGTATACCAGCACTATGTTAGAATACTCATTTTTACCAGTATAGAAGCTTAGGAAATATGGAAAACAAGGTCCAAGCTAGGGCTAACCAACTGCAGAGAAGCTTGTCTAATTTTCCTTAGTGAAGTTACTAGTTGTTGAGAAACTCAGAAAGATAAATAGGGATTGGGATTCTTTCTTGTCATCAACCAATATTCCCCTGGACCCCAAAATAAATACCTCGTTGTCTGTTGAAATATTGTCTCCTAGCAGCTCAAGTCAAAAGGGAGAAAGTGTTGCAGAAAGGAAAAAGGAAAGAAGTTGAAGGCTCTCCAAGACAATCACCCAAAAATGGTAGGAATTTGTTGTTTACCAATGAACCAAAAGAGACCCAGACATCCAGAAGGCCAACCACAAGGTCAGCAGCTAGAATAATTCCTACACCTATAGTGAAGAAAGAATATGTTGAGGTTGTAGCTCAGGATATGGATGAAGGCCAAACCAAAGAAGGAGAGAAAGACTCAAAATTAGGGAAATGAAACAACAACTCAGATAGGATCAGCATGTGATTTCAGTTTTATCAAGAGAGCAGAGAGTTGAAGAGGAATCTAGCTAAGAGAAGTTCTGAGGAAAAAACACCACAGGTCAAGACATATCCTAAAAGTGAAACATCAAAGGAAAGGGAATTTTTCAAAACCATAAGACCATAGTGGTAGCCAATCCAACAACACCTCTGACAAGATCCTCAGCCAAGAAGAATAGTCCATAAATGTAGGGCAAGCAAGCAGCAAGTGAAAGACCTCCTACTTCACCCACATGTAAGGAGAAAATAACATAATATGGATTAATAAGAAGTTGAGGGAAGATTAAGATCAAATCATTCATGTTAGGAAAGAAAAGAGGATATCGCATTTGATAGAGCCATGAAACCTTTTAAATAATGAAAACCATCCAAAGAAAATGCATGTAAAATTTCACAATGCATATCAAAATTGAAGAGAAATGCAGCCCTGTTTAGGAAAGTGGGAAATTTGAAGGTACAAATCTTAACACTAAGGAAGGGAAACAAACATGCATCTTAAGAAAAATTTGTAATTGAATGATGAATCCAGAAGAATATTATAACTACTTGCAGATGTAGCAGAAATATGACTAAAGCAACTTCACATTTTTGCATTTTTGGGAAAAAAGCCATTACAAATCCAACCTAAATGGTGATTAAAGGAGGAAGAAAAATAGCAAGGCTTATTATATTTATAAGAAATATATTTTATTTGAACTTTGTAGCCTGACATTCAAACAAATATGATAGTAGTAACCTCTGAACTTAGTTGCGCTTTGATCAGATAAGGGTGCATACACAACACTTGTGTAGAGATCCCGCGCTATGCAAATGATGTAGACACATATGATTGAAAAGAACAGTATAAAATGATCGATGTACAACACTGGAGGTCAAATTAGATTTCAAATTAGTAGTTTCCATAATTTTGGATCTCATGACAAGTTTTATGAAAACCGTTTACTCCACGCAAACGTTGTAGGTAGCATTTGCGTAGTGCTAGCTCCAGTCTGCTATGAAAAGGTGATAGGGCTACCTAACATCACACCAATTGTCTCGAATGGGTCTCCAGATGCACATGATGACTCATCCACACATCAATTGAATTTTAGCTTTGATATTTGATTGTATAAGATATGTTTTGTTTTGCATTACATATGGTAAAAATAATATTTTTAGTAAAGTCATTTTGGAGTTGTTCTCTTCCAATGTAACTAGATCCACTCTTATAGTCATTGAGCTTGAATCCTAGTAGCCTAGTTTAGCAAATAAGCTTCTATATATTTGATCATTTGGATGTAAAGAGGGGCAAGTAGACATAAGTATAGACATTTTGATCTTCATTGTAATTTTCTTCAATCTGATATAAATACAAATGCACAAGTGCTCAACTCTTTATGAAAAATATTCTAATGTTGGTGATCTGAAGATTGTACTCTTTTCTTTGTATGTATTTCTTGTGTATTTAATTTCATCTTCACTTTTCTTTTATTTAAATTTGATAATTAAGGGTCTAGAATTCATCCAATGGTGCTCTAGACTTAACTCGACTAAACCCACGTCGTCTGTCCCTTCCGCCATGATTTGTTAAGGTATTTTATTTTTTCACCCTACATAATCAAACTCAAAGCTGATAGTTCATCACCTTATTTAGGCTTTGTTCCTCTGGGAAGTTCTACCTACTATTGTTTTCTTTTTTTTCAGGAGTTGAATCCATATCCCAAGAGATACTATACCTCCCTACCAGCAAACCTTGAAAAAAAAAGAAAAAAAAAAAAAAAAAAAAAAAAAAAAAAAATCTATCTATCATAGATCAAGTCTCAGAGATCCCTCTCTAGATTGGAAAGGTTAGTTTCTAGTCTTAAAGTTGGTTTCTAGGTTCCTTGTAGGTTGTTTCCTCAAACAAAACAATTCTACTCAAGTTGATAACATGCATTTCAAAACCAAGTTCCAATTTTAAGCCTCTAATACCCAAATTTGAGTGTATGTATGGAATATGTTAGTATACTCCAACACCATTTGGTCTCCTTTCTAACATAGACTCACCCATCTTGTGTACTATTCCTGCTTTTGACAAAGTTAGAACCTCCTTGAGGGAATCAACAAATTATACCCAAGTGGGTCTTGTCCCAATTCCATAGACTTGTCTCTTTATTATGTCTCTAGCAATATTCCCACCAATATTTGACATGGACGAAGGAATTAAGGAGAGCGAAGGTGATATTTTCAATGCTCTAAAAAGTAAACTCTGAGTAATACTCTTCCTAATAGATTCATCCATTTCACGCAAAGTATGCACTCCATTCAGACTTCAAGAAGGGAACTATCAAAATGGATTCTGTTGAAGTTGTTCTTCCTACCATCTATAGTCAGTCAAGGATTTAGCCACATTGTCCATCATCTTGTCCCATTTCCATGTGAGGGATTCCTCGAGTAAAAATTTGAAAGGATATCATGCTCCTTCATCTCTCTTTTCTTTCACCATGGGATCTTTCTTGGTTTGGTGAGAGAATTTATCCCAAAGCGAAACTAGCTCAAGATCCAAATATCTATACCTTGACTCCCATCGTGGACATGCATTGAGAAATAACAAGGAGAAAACTAAAATAATACCATTGATGAGGATTATATTGAGAAATAAATGATATACAAAGAAAACCATAAAGCAGAGAAGAAAAAAAAAATATATTGAAACCCAACTTCTATTAATGAATAAAATGGCAAAATATTGTAGAGTTAATAAACTGGTTGTGAATCCATGGTAGATTTTCTCTAAAGAGAAAGAGATGTCAGCTACACTATTTCACGAAATAATACAATGGGATGTAATAATGGCCTTTTAACATAAATAAATAACCCTAAAGGTTCAAAACCCTAACCCTAGGAGGTGAAGGCCAAAAGGTTTGCAAGCCCTAAGATGGTTAGTTGATGCATGAACTTCCTAGGGGTGAAACTTTCACATACAATATTTGTTTAGGGTGTTTAGTAGCTCACTAGAAATATGTAATAGAGAAGTATATTTATTGGCAGGGAAGTTGAATACCATGGAAATCTCAATCCCCTCAAATGGTTGTAACATTTTTACTACCAAAACAACCTCTAGTTTAGGACCTAAAAATCATAATAAAAAATGTCAAGATGGAAAATCATGATGAGTGAGGAAGAGGTGGGTGGCCATCTATATCCACCTAGATCGGCCAAATATATTTTATACTGGGGAATAGATTAGTTGCACAAATAACATCCATGAGATAAGAGGCGATGTAAATGTGGGCACCAGTCCTAGTCGATCCTAAAATAGGTGTATTCCTCATGCAAATACCAATTACCTATACATATGATTAACTTTGTAGCTTCTCTAGTCGGCCTTGGAAATTCCTTGTAGAAGATGTGTTGATTAAAAGTGGCTAAGAAGAAATTGTATATCCTTGAATAAAGTTTCTTGTATTTTTTTCCCAAATTAATTGACACTATACATGCAGTGGGGATTTAGAAATGTGCCAACTCTATTTTAAACCATTGAATAATTAGTTACACAAATGACATCCATAAGATAATTTTCCATGTAAAATGTGGGCACCACTCCTAAATTAGCTTTGGTTTTTTGTGCCTTCTCTATAATTCTATTTAAAGAACAAGAAAGAATAGATGCCCAATAAAATACATGAACTGTAATGAAAGATATGTAGGCTAATGGTAACCAAGAGTATTTGAAATGTGTATTATTTTGTTCACCATACGGCCTAGATATTAGAGCCATTATATACACATAAAGTCCCTCAAATTAGTGATTTCATTTACTCCATCTGATTTCACTAGGAATCTCTTATCCTCCACCCAGCAAATGGAGAGTATCTTATTGATGTCACATTCTTTATTAAATTTATCAACAAAAAATGTATTCATGTGTACCTCTAGTTGTAGCATCTTATAATGTTTTTCTAATTTAGATGGCAAGTAAGACACTATGTGTTTTCCCTCCTCGTTCAAAATTGGCATGTGCTCCACATTATCCAATCAAGAACCTCTAAGAAAGGCATGATTGGTGTTTTGTGTTACTACGAGTGTATGTTGAGCGTACACTTATATTGAGAGGGGGGTGAACTGTATAAGGTTATCCTCTCTTTTTTTAACATTCATAAACCATAATAAAGAAATCACATAATGTAACAACTAGAAGACATAATACTTACATGGAAACCCTTTCAGAGAAAACCACAAAAATTTTTTTTTTTTTATAAATTTGTAGGCACCAACCCACCAAGACACTCCATCCCCCATTGTTTGTAGGAACCAACCCATTGGAGACACCAATATCCCTCTCTGTTTTTTGTATTGTAGGCACCAACCTACTTACAAGTTTATATGTTCTTCATATGCATTTCCTTCACCGGTCTTGTCTGCTGTTTATGTCTTAACCAAATATGTTATGTGCTCATTAATTTTTCTTTCACCATATCTGCATTGTAATTTCACTCCTCCGCCACAAATATGCTCAACACTCACTCTTCTTTCATCAAATATGCTCGCTCACAATAATATCTACATTAGTTGACTGGCCATAATTCATCACTCTCTCTCTTTTAAATAATATTCAATATCATATATATTCTCATATATAAATATTGCATTTCCGCTCTTCACCCACACAATTTCTCATACCTCTTCTACATTTATACTTTATCATTAACTATACATGAAAATTCATGTACATTTGAAAAGACATGACCTTCATTAAATAAATAATTAATTTCCCTTTTTTTAATTCACTTTTCAAAATACCATGGGGAAAACACCACCATGGGTTTTTAAAGCATGAAATACCATGTACACTTTTACCTTAATTCTACTTTTTAATTAATTTCTTACTTTTTAATCGGCAACTTTCACATAACTTCATGTTTAATCCACTTTTATTTTTTAATCCACTTTTTATTTTTTAATCCACCTCAAACAACTTCATATTTAACTTAATTTTCACATAACTTACATATTTAACTAATTTCACTTAACTTCATTTTTTTTAATCCACTTCCACTTTGTATTTCTTAAAGCTCACATTTCCTTTGAATATTTATATTTGAATACTTGCCTTTGACATTTATGACAATAATTTATTCAACGGTGTAGGCAATCTCTCTTTATGTTTATGAAAACTAAATCATCTACCCCACTCATCTAAGGATCACTAGGGGAATTACATCGTAGTCTTGTATTAATGAAATATCTTATACAATTATCCCCATCCCGGGAAAGGCATTTGAGTACCTATATGGGCATCAATGTCTTTATCAATAGGTCTCACCGTTTTTGGCTCAGGCCTAGGTATTTGAATAATTGGCATGTGCTCTTCTTGAGAGATTTCAAATTCAATGGGCCTCTGTTGTGAATTTTATGTGTTTTCAACAAGTTGTTTCCCCTTATGTTATTTCTTAGCCATTATGGAGGAATACCTTCAAGAAGGCATTATATCTAGAAATAATAATAAACTAAATATTAATAAAACATAATTTAGTTGTATAGAATTTATAAATGCAAAATTAAATGAAATTTAATTCTTTTGATTATTATTAAATTTACATTGATTCCAAGAAACGAAATTTACATTGATTTGAAAAGAGGTGTGTCATTTTATTTTCATTGGGAAACAAAGCTTACAATTTTCAATTTCTTAAATTTTTTATGACTAGAAGATCATTTATGTGAAAACTGTAAAAGAATGAATTTTACAACATACTTAGAGGTCGAGATGAAAACAATGTTATACAAGAAATAAAAGTAGAATTAGTGCCTCTGAATTTTGTCTTCAATACTTGACCGTTGTGCATAGGATGTAAAGAAACCAATTATCTAAGAAATCTCTACTGGCATAAATGTGTTCTTATATCTATTAATGGAATTCAACTAGCAATAAACTCATATTGGTGCAAATTTTCTCAAAAGCAACGAAATTCAGTCTCGACTTGATAATTACAATGTTAGAATACTGAAAATTTGTAAAGATCTAGACACAATCATGCACTATCATGAAAAGGTCAATCTTGAACCTAATTAGATTATAAAATTCCTTAGAAATTTATAACAATTTGATGTTCCAACAACCAAAAATTAAGAATTAATGGCGAAGAGACACGCACAATGATTCTTGGTGAATGTTTGAATCTTGTATCGACAACAAGTTTCCACTTTTAGTTTTGGGTAAAGTTTCAAGACTAAGAAATCCATGCTAAGAACCCTTTTGGTGTATTGACAACCTTTTCCAACAATGAGTTTCATGCAAAGTTCAAAGGAAAAGTGATTTTGTGGTTTCTCAACATTTGTGCAAAACACGGTAATCGACGTGTTAGAGACTTTGGTGGATGAAATTTTGAATCATGGTAATGAAATATATCATGCACATTTTAAACTTTGATTGCTATGAAATACAACTTTCTATTTGGGCCAAAGTTGATCACTTTCGTCAATAAGCACTTGTTGACAAAACTTTGAACTTATGTTGTCAGTGTGTTTCTAAACTTTCTATCAACAATCACTAAAAATTTATTTTAGCACCAAGTTTCAAAACTCATCGATGATAGATACCCATAAAAACCTTTCATGTTATGTTGTTATCGAGAAATTTTACTACTTTCAATTGTTGTCTTTTCAAACTTTATATCAACACAGTTTAAAACTTAGTTCTTTGCAAAGTCAAAAATCTCGCCAATGATCGGTGCTAGTAAGAACTTTAATGTTGCATTGTTTATCAGTGAGGTTTTGAACTTTCCATCAAATAACTTTCAAACTTTCCTCTAGTGATGAAAGTGAACTTTCTTTACCAATGAAAGTTTCAAAACTCCTCAATTATCAATAGAAAAACTAAGTAAAGATCTCAAAAGACTTAGAAATCTTTTGGGTTTTCTTGTTTGAGAAAAGGAGTCAAGTGAGAAATGATTAATTGATATGGAAATCAATCAAAACAGAAAGAAAACTTGATTTTAAAGAAAAAAGTGGTATCGGGGTAATTAGGTAGAAATTTTAGGGTTTGTTGAGGACTCAACACAATGTTTACTATAATTTTTTACTTCAAATACAAGACAAAAAAACTTGATTTTTGACCATTATTTCAATCCCTTTATCCACCTTAATTTTGACTCATATGTCAACCTAAAACACATTTCCATGCAATTTTTTGACTTGTATTATAAATATAGGTCGACATTCAAGTCAAAAATATGGTTGAAGTTATCCTTTGATGTTTTTTCATAAGGTATTTTGAAGGGTATAAGCATAAAAAATATTAATATTTTTTGTATGGGTTAAGTGTTCCTTATCTTGTATGCTTCTTCCATTATCCTCCCAAGCTTTGTTTCTTTATCTCGTCATTGTGTCTTATGTCTTTCCTCAAACTCTATGTCTACCCTAACTTATGTCCCTTTCTCCTCCATCTCATTCTAAGGCCCATCCTCCATTTCAAAGTCTATTTCTTCCTTGGCATCCCTCTTCTTGAGAATATATTTATTTGGTTCCTCTACCTTTGTTACCACCTTGGATGCTTGTCCCTCTATCGCTACTACTTGGTCAGGTTTTACTAGAGCTAGGAACATATTTGGTGGGATAAGAAAGTTTGTATATTATTTTCTTTTGTTGTGCCTTCCTTCTCTCATCGTATTTTTAGTTATTTTGAACCCATCCACGTTTTTGTTACTCTCTACTTGATTATATGTGATTAATGAGCAATATCTCATCAAGTGACCATGCTCATGACAGTGCCTGCATTGGAAAAGAACCTACCCATGGAAAAGATGTTGAGAACATTCATAATCTTGATATTCTAATGTAACCCATTCTAAAAAAGGGTGAGAGACATTCATGTGTACACATATATGCACATAGGAATTGTATCAAGTATCCCTCATCACTTTTGATTCTTTCATTAGTAGTATAATCCCAATCGTTTATAAAAAGACTAAATTTACTAGCAAATTAGGGTATACAATTAATGACTATTACCAATCATGGGTTTTTAACATATTTATTAGTTTATTTACTCATTGATTGTTGTATTTTTTACTATTAAATTTGATCATGTCCTAAAAAATTGAAATTACATTATTAAGTAGTAAATTTACACATTGTTATTATATCCATATAGTTTATTATTTTTTATAGTGGTATATATTATTTGATATTGACTATTAATTAACTTATATTAAATTCACCACTTCTATTAAATGTTGATAAATCATTTTTATTGTTAATTATTAATTAATGATCAAAAATCAATCAAACAAATCTATAAAATCATATACTTAACTTTCATTAACTAAAATGCAATGCAAATATTATTCTCCAATTAAACAATATAAAATAACTCGAGTATGGCTAATATCCATAACCTCAACGACATAACTTAATAAGAATCTGATGTTCCCCACTCAACATAAAGAATTACATATTTTCAAATACTTTATAGGCCACTATGTGAAACTTTTCAACTTTTGTTTTAAACATTTGCACCCATGTTACTTGTCTGTGTATGGAAGGAAAGTATATTATCAAACTATCATAACCTCAACGACATAACTTAATAAGAATCTGATGTTCCCCACTCAACATAAAGAATTACATATTTTCAAATACTTTATAGACCACTATGTGAAACTTTTCAACTCTTTGTTTTAAACATTCTGCACCCATGTTACTTATTCCGTATGAAGGAAAGAGTATTATCAAACTATCTTTGTACAAAATCTAAGCTCGAGCTCCAATACTTCTTTACAATACTTCTTTACGAAGGTGAGTATCATAATTATACTTTTAATAAAAATTTATAGTATCATACTTGTTTGACACTTTCTCTATTCAATATATTAAGATTGAAAACCACCCACACCAACAATTACATGGAATTTAAATTGCATCATTGGCAAGAAAAACTTAATTACTTGTGATTTTTTCATGTGTTAAACATGACTAGAGTGATAATCCAGCAGGGAAAGGACAACTAGAATGGCCATTGAGTATGGTCTTATCATATTTAACAATATTTCAAAAACATCATTATAATTGCTTACTAAAATGTTCCACATATTTAACAATATTTCAAAAACATCATTATAATTGCTTACTAAAATGTTCCACATATTTAACAATATTTCAAAAACATCATTATAATTGCTTACTAAAATGTTCCACCTACAGATCTTCACAAGAATCTACTTTATAATCATTTCCTTTGTAGTGTCCATATGAGTGAATGATAACCAGCCTTTGATCCAAACAAAGAGAGCAAGCAAAATCATAAATTTTTTACTAAAACATCATCTACAATGTATTTAGAGGCATACTACAAGGTTTCCAATACCCAATACCTTAAGCAGTGGATTAATCATTAAAGTGAATCGTTAGTAATACTAATGTATTTAGAGACATACTACAAGGTTTCCAATTCCCAATACTTGCTATAAGGTTTGGCCACCCAATACTACCTTAAGTAGGAATAACTACAGAAAAGCATGTGGTTAGGGGTAATACCAATTTATGATTCCCAAAAATTGAAGTGAAAAATTTATGATCTCCCAAAAAATATTTGAATTTGTCGACTTATAAACTCATTCCACAAAAACGCTTGAGCACGCAGAAGGTCAAGGGACTCCCTGGAAATCGAGAATTTGTAAGATTTTCTTGATATAAATGCACTGCACTGTGCGAGAAACGAAGATATCCCGCCTGCTAAGATTTGAAAAGAAAACCCCAGCTTTAAATGGCGGGACAGAGGGACCTGGTCAGGAATTACGTGCGTTTCTTTGTGGAGGAGAACATCATCAAACATTCCATTGAAACAATAGAGCGACTCGAACGAGCTCGGAATATCAAACGAGCTCGGAATTTACGGGATGATGATTCTGGTAATGTTAGGCTTGAAGATTTACAGGCTAATTATGGAGATGTGTTGTTACACGATTGGTCCCGCGCCTTGCATCAACGAATCCAATATCTCATTGAATACCCTCGACTGGCTCGCCTTCAAGACCGTCCCAGAGAATCATCGTTAGTCCGTGCAGCCCTTCAATGGCGTCTAAATCGTATCACACAGAGAAGAACTGAAGCAGGAAGCAACCTCCCGGCATCTAACAGGGAGCAACAGGCACTAATGTTTGAATTCTTGCTGTCGATTCGTAATGAACTTATATGGACGAACCCTCTTCCATATTCTGAATTCCATGTTTGAGCTCGCTGGATATTCATTTTGACACTGAACTCGTATGCAATGAGGTTTTCAGTTGGATAATGTTAAATTCACGTTAAAGTTTTGTATCCAAAGTTATATTTCTTTTATTTCAATTTATAATATCATTTGTAATATTGAATTTATTAATAGTTTTCCATAATATTATTTATCTATTACTGGCTATTATTTACACATGTGGACTGATTTATTATTGTTATTCAAGAAATCAAGAGATGTGTAAAAGGACTGAGTGATGGAAAGAGGGCTTAGGATTATCGCTTGACTTCAAAATATTTTATTGGAGATTTAATTGAAAGGAAAAAATAGGACAATTTATTGTTGAAAGGGGGTTTAAAAATTTTCTAATATCATCAAGGTGGGATAAGGAGGTTTACTAGAATCATTTTTCCTTTAGGGATATAATTTTTGGAAGAGGATCTAGCGATGGGATGGAAGAGATTTTGACTCATTGAAAATGTTGTTGTAGTATGGGATAGGTCATCAAGTTGTATCAATATGATGCATGACAACCATTTTTATTTTAGTGGATCAATCATTATTACTAGCGGACGTCACCATTAGAAACCTACTTCACGACACTTTGAGCCTCATCTTGATGCAATAAATTTTTAGTTCGGTAGAGAAAGTGGAAGGGACCTAATGCTAGACATGATATCATAAGGTTTGGTAGGAATTCAATCTATGCATGTACACAAAATGATGAAATGAATGGGGGAGGCATTCGATTTAGAGGTCAACACAAATTAGTCATGATGATATCAAGGATGATTGTAGATTATCCAAAAAAACGTTTGTTTCCAAGGTCTCCAAAAAAAAAGTGTTTCATTGCAAGTTTTGGTAGGGATTTCATTGAAAAATCCCACGGTAGAAATGCTCAATGTGCATAATTGAAACAAGTTTGATATTAAGAGTGAAAAAGACTAGAATCTCCTCTACCAAAATTCAATGATCTTTCCTCACCTTTGGAAGAGAAAAATAGGGCTAGTAGGAGATGAGAAAGGGAAGCTTATATAAACCTACAAAGGGAAAGAATGAAGATTTCAATATATCCACCACAATAAATTAGAAATTTTCAAGGACAAGAGCTAGAAGAGAACCTAGCGCGGTGGATGGATAAGGTTTGGAAAAAGAAGGTGGGGTATATCCCAATCTTGAATTTATTAGCAAGGGGATACATCACCTTCATCTTTCGATACTAAGAAGATAAGATAGATATTTGATAGGAGAAAGAATATGGTTATGGGATAGGCTTTCTTTATAACTAAATTATTGGCCTACTCATTGATCCACTGAGAGAGTAAAAATAGGCACCAATATGCTGAAATTACCCTATATACCCTTGAATTTTCGAATGAAGAGGTCTTTGAAGAAATTGGTAATAAATTGGGTAGCTTCATGACTATGGATGAAGAAATTAGGATGGAAGGGAATCAATATATAGGACATTAGTTGAAGTATTTTACCTCGGAGATGGCTCCCAGATAGGATGGATATTCAAATAGGAGTATTCTAAATTGAATTTAGACTATATGATCATTCCAATCAAGTGGGGGATGCAAAAAATATGGACACCCAAAAATACTTGCCTAGAAAAGGATGAGTAGGAAATCCTAGATTATATGCATCCTATGTTGTTGCAGGAAGGACATGGAAGATGCACATTCCAGAACCAGGGAGGATTACATCAACCCCACCATAGATGGAGAGTTGAGTTGGAGAAGTGTTAAGTATTAAGACATTGACTTCAAAGATGCCATGAAAAGGTGGAAGAACAAGTGTATGAGGTCTCGACGAGACGATGCGCACATATCATCATCGAAGTGTGTGAGGAGGAGTTTGTATCTTACCAGTATAATGGGTTGGATCTAGTACATGCACTTTTTCGCTCTTGATATCGTTCTCATAGGAATAATTGTGCAATGGTGGGCAGCACATCGAGAACATTATCAAGAATGGGGGACAATGGAAGTTTCCATGCGAGAATTATTTAGATCGATGGTAAATATTTGTTGCCAACCATTTCCTTCTGAAAGACAATGGCTAGCTAAGAAGTAGTGTGGAGTGTGCATCCAATATTTTAATACTCATTGTGCTACCAAATAAGCATCCTACACCACTGGTCCCAAGGTTTCCCACTCAGCAAAGCATAAATCCACCTGTGCCAAAAATGGAAATAGCTACTCCCTTGATGCAAACCAAATGAATTCTTCTTGCATCGCCCTCCCCCAACCCCATTGAGAAAATAGAAAAGTTGGGCCTAAGCGTGGAAAAACTTGTTAGTCAATCGATCCTACCAAAATTCGTTGTGCCTGGTGTAGCTCCTTCTTGGCGGAAGCTTGTCAGATGGGCATGTATGCAAAGACAGTATGACCCACCTGGGGCCATTAGGTCCCAATAGCTTCAAAGGAAGTAAGGCAGGGGTGCACAGGAAACATGCGCAGTTCCCCCAGAGAATAAAACTCCCACATGTATTGAGAGGTCATTCTCTCTATCACAATCCTACAGTCCTAGTATTCTCTTACATCAAGTTATTGACATGTCCATTGTATGATACCTAAGGTAGAGGCTTTTGTGGTGGCAATAAATAGTTAATCCCCGGTCATCTGTTAGGATCTGATATTTACCCCTTTTAATTGGTCATTAGTTAGCATGATATATTTTCCTTGTAATAAATGTTGACATTAGTTAATAAGGCCTATTAAATAAATGTGAATAAGTCAATGTAAGAAGACCTAATAGAAGCTTCCTCTTTTAGAAATATCTTCCTCTAGAATGTTCTTTAGAAGATAGAATTAGTATAAATAAGAGTAGGAGGTATGAGAAATCTTATGTTGAGAAAGTATTGTAACAGAGTTATGTTTTGTTGAAGGTTACCCCCTTGAAGAGGCAAGTGAACATTTCTTTATTTGAATAAAGTTATTATTTCTGGTATTATTTCTGGTATTTCTCTCTCAATATTTTGATGTTCCCTTGGTAAATGCTAGATATTCCCATTTATGCATAATATATTACAACTGGTACCTTACAAGTGGTACCTTATAAGTGAGTCTGCACTTGTGCTAGGAGGCTTGGTGATTTCAGCAAAGGGAAATTCTACTAAAGTGGAAAAGTTGGCCTAGGGTTGAGGACTCTCTATCTTCTATTTTTGGCAAGGAAAATCACACCGCACATGTGGAGGAGAGAGGCAACCACAAAAGGAAGAAGTTGTATGAGTGGAGCAAGTTGTACAAAGTGTCTGTACAGGATTTTGAACATGTACGCGGGTTGTAGTGGGAACAGTCATTTACGTATGTGGGTTTCTATGAGAACAGTCGCTTACATCCATACAAGTTATTCTGGGAAGAAGTAGGTTCGTACATGCTTAAATCAGGTGACCTCAATAGGTCGTAGAGGTGGTCTACAGCAGAGTTGTGGGCAGAGGAGATTTCCAAAATATAGTTGAGGTTTGGTTTTCTGTTTTCTATTGGAAGGACAAGGTTGTCCTCATATTCTCTTGTTTTGTAAGGACAAGGTTGTCCTCATATTTGGTGATATTGTATTGTTTGAGAGGACTAGTTTTTGTCCTCAGATTTGAAGGATTGGATAAAGTTACATAAAATAATTTTTGTGTCTCTTGTGTATTGATGAGTCATCTTTGATCTTGTTGTTTCTGTTGCATATGTTTTCAGTCAATAATTTCAGTGTAAAGTTGTTCAATGATAGTTAGATCACTAGGAAGAAATATTTAGATCTAAAATTAGTCACATAGAGTTGCATGTGAAAATTGACATGGGTTCAGATCTTGGGATTTGAAGAGAAGGGGATCATCTTAAGACACTTTTTTGGCTACAACACTGGAACAATGTTGCACTTGTTCTTGTTCTTGTTCTTGTTCTTGTTCCAGGAAGGTCAATATGGTGAATACATTGAATCTTGAGGATAGGTTGGAAGGGGAAACCAATTTCTATTCTTGGAATGCAAGGGTTCTCCTTCTATTAGAAGAGAATGACCTCAAGGAGTATGTTGAGGATGTGGTTCCTAGCCCAACTTATCTAGTATATTTGGAATTTCACAAGAAGAAGGAAGTGAAGGCCAAGTTAGTATTGCTAGAGTCTGTGAAGGACCACTCGATTCCTCACATTGTCGAGAAAGAAACTACCAAGGATATGTATGATGGTTTGGTGGGTCTTTACCAAAACAAGAATACTGGAAGGATGCTACACTTGAAGCATCAGCTTCAAATTCTCAAGATGACCAGTGAAGACACATTTCTCAGTTATCTTATGAATATTACTCATATCTGACATTAGCTCATAGATATTGGTGAGACAATGCAAGATGTTGAGTTGGTGAATGTAACATTGAGAGGCCTTTCCAAGTCCTGGGATCCATTTGTGTAGGGGATATGTGAAAGAGACAAGTTTCCAGACTTTGAAATAATATGGACAGATTGCATCCAAGAGAAGACCCGGTTGGTATCCAGGGATGATATGGATGGTGTGGTAAAGAGTAGAAGTGATGAGAACTGGGCCCTTGCAGCTTGCACTAGGAAGGGTAGAAGGGGTTCTCCAGACATAAGAGGTTCGTCAGGGAGAAGGGCTTCTCCTGAGAAAGAAGCATATACATAGTCGAGACGGAAGAAGGATATTAGTAAGATCATATGATTTGAGTGTCATTATTTTGGGCACTACGCTTCAAAGTTTCCACACCGGAATGAAAGAGGAAGAAGGAAGTAGGCATCATCATTAGAGGTTGATGAGATTGTAGACAATTTCCAGAGGGAGATCTTGTTGGTCTCCGCCCTTTCAGGTATTGTCTCCAACAAGGAGAGATGGTTGGTGGATAGTGGAACATCTTTCCATATGAAAGGTGATAGATATTTTTTTGAAACTCTCACAAAGATTGGATTAGACTTGTGTGTGGAGCTTGGTACGAGATCCAAGCACTCAGTACAAGGATTTGGTATTGTAACGTTTTTATTGGATTCAGGAGAGATATTGAGGGTGTCGAATGTGTTGTGGGTGTCAGAAATTAGGAGGAGTGTCCTCTCATTATCAGAGATTGAGAGGAAGGGCTATCATGTATTATTTTGATATGGACAGGTATTGCTTGTGCCCAGAAAAACTAGCTTTAGATCAGCAGTGGTTCTTGGAGTTAGGGAGGGAAAGCTATATAGGTTGAGGGGCCAGTCTATAAGTGTTGTGACCATCGGGAGCAAAGAGACAGATGAGAAGGAGCAAGTAGCTCCACAAGTGGTGAGGCAAGTGGCCCCACCAGCAGTACCGACTCATAGGGAGCCAGAATTCATAGGGAGTCACCCCTCAGGATCTAGTGGGGAGAAGAAGCCTCCCAGGACTATTCAGAGGAGATCATAATTCGGAGGAGGTCAGTATGTTTAGAGGTAGTAGAGGTCTCCTGATATTTTACAGACTCAGAGGGATTCAGGCTTCAGAGGGAGCATGCAGACTCAGAGTGAGACCAATCTCAGATAGATTCAGTTGGCTCAGAGAGAGAGATGATCATCTAGAGGGAGTTCCCCCTCATATTCAAATGGGAGAGAGGCATCTTCTAGGACAGAAAAATAGGTTTCATGGGTTGAGAAGGCCAGAAATGAACTTCAAAGGAAGGAGGCTTCTAGGGCATATGAGATATCCATTTTGGATCCATGTATTTCAACAGGTTATGCTATTGTGATAGAGTAGGCTAGACAGGAGCTTCGTAGGTAGTAAGGTTCTAGGGCATGTGATAAATGTATGGAGTATATTGTTAGGATATTTAGACACTTAGGAGTTAGTTAAGATCTACTTGGTCTAATATGTTGTTAGGTAAAAGTGTGTTTATTAGTGTGTTTCTTTAGTATGCATTAGTATGCATTTGTAGTTAGGAAATCCGACGGTCACGATATGTTCCCGACATAGAGTGATCTGACGGTTCATACTCTCCTTAGTCTTAACATCCATTGATCTATGGATTAACACCTGATTGGTCCATTATCTCTATTGAAAGAGCATGGAGGGTCATTTTCCGATGATCGATTGTGAGAAACTCTCTTGTAAAATCTCTTTGTAATCTTTTTCTTTTGCATTAATAAACTGCTCCAAGTGGTCGTGTTGGTTGGGGTCGTGTATGTTTCCCCGTAGGGGTTTTACCACGAGAAAACATCGGTGTGTTTATCTTTGATCTGGTTGTGTGAGTGGTTACTGAAGGTTTTCATCCTTTTTTGGAATACCTTTGTTGTCGAACATGGTATCAGAGCCTGTTTGAAGACCCGCTCATGTTGTAGATCGAGATCGTGAAGCCGAGTTTCCTCATCTCCATTTTCTATCATTTTCGTACATTTTTGGATGAGAGGAATTTTCCATCACGTCTGGAGCACTCATTTCATTCAGGAACACTTTTTGTTTCACTCGAAAAGTTTTTTTTTTTCCCAAGATACGGCCATTACAGTCAGATCCAGAGCGAAAAAATTTTCTTGTGTGAAAAGAAATTTTTTTTAGCACGCTCTACAAGGCCATCTTCCACAAAAACAACAACAACACCCTCAATCCTCCTTCTGAACATTAAAATATGTTTTGCTAGACCATTTGGTTAAAAATTTCCTTATTAAGTAACAAGTCTTGAGTTCAAGTCTCTCTTTTGTTACTTTTTTGAAAAAGTTCATGCTAAAATTGTAAAGTGTATTTCACTTCAAGTATAAAAGTGAATCACTATAAGTAGCTTTAATATTTTATTTTAGAGTTATTTGTTTTGCATGCAGTTTTTATGTTATAAAGTAACTTCATTGTAAAAGTGATCCCCACTTCTCTTTATAAAAGTGGGTCACTTCATAAAGCAACTTACGCTATCATGTGGTTAGTTGGTTATCGTTTATGCCTTTTTTTAAAAGGGCATAACTCTCACATCGGAAGTCCATTTTCAGTGCCGTTTTTTTTTAAACCGCAAAAATTTTCGAGATATTTCCATCCAGATCATCAGTTTCAGTTTTTAAATCCACATTATGTGCATATTTAATATGGCTTCTACAAGTAATGTCTTCATTACCAACAACAACTACTTCCAATGGAAATCTCATATGGAAGAT
This sequence comes from Picea sitchensis, assembly GCA_010110895.2. Taxonomy (NCBI): domain Eukaryota; kingdom Viridiplantae; phylum Streptophyta; class Pinopsida; order Pinales; family Pinaceae; genus Picea; species Picea sitchensis. Next base: position 47,594 of record SNQJ01S0046842.1, read on the forward strand.
TTATTAAGAAGTAAAGGCTTGTACCGGATTACCTTGGGAAAGGAAAAAGCACCCACTGATGATGATAAGAAATCAAAATGGGATAATAGGAGTGATGAAGCATGAGGACTAATTGGAATGTCCATCTCTCCTGATTTAAGGTACCACCTTCAAGAAATTGATGACCCCGAAGAAGATTGGGACAAGATTGAATCTGTGTTTGGTAAACTCAATATTATTCGAGCACAACAGTTAGAAAATCAAATAGTGACCTTGAGTCCAAGTGATTTTTCTTGCCTTGGATACTATCTATCTAAGTTTAAAACACTCGGAATTTTATGTGAAGAATGTAAGATAAAAATGGAGGAAGAGCGTTGCATCTATTTTTTTCTTTCTAAGCTAGGCAGTGCATATTATGTGTTTGTATCTACCTTTTATGCCATGAGAGACGCTCTAGGGAAAGCTTATGAAAAACCCACTCTTGATTCCTTTTGTGTTGCTTTGATTAGAGAGGAAGATAATCTTATACAACTTGGAGTGATCAGCACTACAGGTACCTCTAAAAAAGCCTTAGTTTCCCAGCAGAAAGATAAACCCAGGTATCTCAAGAAGCAACGTCCTCGCTACAACAACAAGAAATATAAGGGTCCCAAACCCGCCCAAATAGCTTCAGATCCTAATGGTGACAAAGGAGCAAAATACAAAAATAAGAATACTGAAAGAGATTGCAACTTTTGTGATAAAGATGGTCATGATGAGTCCAAATGTTTCAAGAAGATGGCATCTTTAGAAGCAGAGATGAAGAAGCACAACATCAGTATTGATTCTACTTCTTCTTCTTCTTCTCATGGACATGCACTTTTCGCTTCTGGTTTCTCCTTCAACACAAATTCTACTTCTTCTTCTGATGAGTGGCTTATTGATTCAGGAGCATCTTATC
>SNQJ01S0046843.1:6307-35994 GCA_010110895.2 Picea sitchensis
ACTTGTCTCAAGGGGAGGGGCATGTTAAGCCCTAATATTGGCTCATTACCCCTTAATTGGTGCATATTAGATTAGTAATGTTATTTATTACCCCTTAATTGGGGCATATTAGATTAGTAATGTTATTTTATTTATGTCGGATTTAGGCCATTAGTTGTAATAATATCCTATATATACCAAGGAGACATTTTCATTTTGAATCATCTTGCACTTGATAATTTTAGTGGGGTAAAAGGAGGTTTCCCCCTCGAAGAGGCTTATTATCTGAAATTATCTCTTTTTCAAGGCATTGAGTACTTTTCCTGAGGTTTTTCTATGCTATATTGATGTTTGGTTCTTAACAGATACCCTCGATCACTCTACATCTTGATGGGAAAAATAATAATATGAAGAGTCATCTTTCTGGATCATGTTTTTTGAGGGAGATAGTATCTCTTGCAGTGGATATTTTACATTCTATGATTTTCATTCTTCATGGATTGGTACTGATGGTGCCAATACTTGATTCCTAATTTGAAAATTTCTTTCAAACTCATGAAAAATACCCTTATGGAATTTCTCATGACATAACAATCGATCTTGCAGCCTCTACTTCTCTTCCTCAAGAGTTTGCAACTGCATCCTCAACTCAAAATTCACATTCTGGATTTGTCGATTAATGTTCTTTTGCAGCCTCAACTTCATGAGAACTTTACTCATCTTTCCTTCTTGATAAGAGCCTTCCAAATCTTCACCAACTGAACTTTTGGATCTCAACACATCAATAGATTGCAACACACATCAAAACTATCTATGATACCACTTGATCTGAAAATCCTTAGACACCACTTATTTCTTTACATACATACATGCAATATCTAACTTGATCCAGAATTAATTTACTGATCGTGGTGAGGTGGTTTGCAGAATTCATGATCCTTGCAAAAAATCATGAAAAATGAGTATAAAAATGACTATATTTTGTCAATATACCTCATGGAACACTTTATGAGACAACATATTTAGCCTCTTCTTAGCATACAAATCAAGATATCTATACGACCTCAAAATCCATGCCTTTTCCTGGAATTCATTCCACCTTAGGATCTGTGTAATGTGCACAAACCTATCCAACCTCTGTTTGAATTAGTGGCAACTTAATGGCTAAAATTGGTGGAATCCTGTGTTATTCAAGCCTCCATATTATATCCCGGAGTTTTTGGGTTCGATCCGCTTCAGTGCGCATATATATTAGTTGTTTATATATATGTGTGTGTGTGTGTGTGTGTGTGTGTGTGGTACACAAAACTCCCATGCAAAATGTTAGCCCCTTCACAAACCATGTGTTGGTTGCATGCAATACGTATAGGCCAGGGGTTGGGGGATAGCCCTCAACCCCTTTTCCCCTCCAAATGAAACATTACATGAATTTAAATATAATCTAACCCTTATACGGTTAAGAAACAATGTTGTGGAGAGATGGTGTGGGGGACTTTGTGAAGGTTTATGGAGGTCACAGGTTCGACCCCCATCAACTCCATAATTTTGGTAACCCATGTCAATATAGGCCAATGGAAGGTTGCCACATGGTGGCTTTGCCTTGGCTTGTACATGCCACATGTCATCATACAATTCCTCGACTTGTGCACCACTTGTCAACCTGTAATTGGATCACTTGGATTGTACCTTTCCTAGTCAGCTTCCAATAAACATGTGTCACATGTCACCCTTGCAATGGTGACACACGTCACCCTTTTTTTCCCATGTGTACTTTGACCTAGTTGACTTTTTACAAGGTTTGACTAAATTTTAACTACTCATAACTTTTTCATACGAACTATGTTTTACTTATCGTTTGTGTCATTGGAAAGTCGATGACGAGCTCTACACATTGATGTCATTTTAGAGATAATTTGGGACGGTCAAATTTTGAGCATTTATGGATCCCCTGGGACCTATGTGAGTGTTCTGAATCCTTCTAGACCTATGTGAACGTTCCTTAGATCCTCCTAGATAAAGTAATGAATGTGATGATTGTGAATCCACAGACTGGGTTGATAGATAGAATCACGTATCACTTTCCATTGGTAAATGTATAACTATGGAATTGTCTCAGTTGGAGGAGGACCAATCAAATATTCCAATAAATTATGATCACGTCTCATATCTCATACAAATAGGTTCAGTGAATATTCTATTAAGTTTGAATAACTAGCATGAATTTTTGTATGCTTTGTTCATTTAGTGGACTCACGTGTTAGCACTCCATTTTTAGAAGGGTGCATATATGTAGTCGTTGCCCCAAAAGGTAATGAATGGGACACTGACTATTGGTTGGCACATTGCTTAGAGGGAAAGAAGATCCTCATGCTCTCAGTAACAAACTTCAAAGGCATTCAATTTCTGATTGGGTTGATGGTTATTAAAGGAGAATCTCTAACACAGGAAGAAATAACATGAAAGAAAGGTGGTTTCAAGATGCCTACTAATAGAAATAATTTCTATTAACCACTTGTACAATAGAAAAACATGGAAAACTAGAAAACTAAACACTCTTTGATCTTAGTAGTTTCGTGTATGCTACACCATTCCAAGCATTAAATTCATTGCTATATTCACATTATGATTTGCAAATAATGTATTGTGTCAATTTGGAGAAGATGAACAGTAGAAAAAGGTTGATTGTAAGTGCATTATCACTTAGTGTAGATATTTCAAAGCATTATCAAAATCTCGTTGTAAAGATTTAAAATCCTTTAGACAACATAATGGACAATTGTGTTGTCTTATAATCAACTAAAGGGATACATATGGATCGAATGTCTAAGACAACATTCTTGATTCTGAAGAACTGGAAGTGAAGGAATAGAAGGATGCAGGAAGTTGGAGCATGTAGATCAAGAGTTGAAAGAGCATCGAAGTAATGCAAAACTTTATAGAGCTGGTAAAGGAGAAATATTCCTCTTCAAAAATAAGAGGCATAAAAGTGCATTATATAACAATCACTTTAAATTATTATGTCATGTTCGTATGAGTGTATACTTTGAACAAAAGAAATCAACTATAGATGATAAAAGTACAAGCATTAGTATTCTTCAAGGCAGGAGCAACAATGGACAGAGTATTCATTCAAGGAATCCTACAGATACATCAATAGTATAAGAACATAGAGTCCAAAAAGGGCAAGACATAGATCAACATTCGAATTGGTTTCATATTGGTCGAGATGGACTTTCTTCAGCAAAAGGAGATGGGAGTGGATTTTGAAATACAAGATACAGGTATTGTAGAGATTCAATCAACATGAATTTTGTTGTTATGGAATCTATGAGCCAGAACCAGAGCTATTAGCGACAATGTCAGAGGCCAGATTCAGAGCCATATTCCAGAGAGATAGACATAAGTTTATTGATATAGTACCTAAGATCAAATACCCAAGATGAATACTAAATTACAAAAGATTAGACAAGATGGAAGAGTGAATTATCATCACTAAGTTTTTGAATATTTATAATTTTGGACGTCCAAAAGTTCTTCAGCGGGAAGGTGTGATCCAGGAGGATCTAAGGAATGCTCATAGAGGTCCAGGAAGAATCAGAACACTTATAGAGGTCCCAAGGGATCCATAAATGCTCAAAATTCAGCTGTCCTAAATTATCTCAAAAATGACATAAGTGGAGAGAGTTCATCTTCAACTTTCCAATGCCGCAAATGACAAGTCAAACAGAGTTCGTATGAAAAATTTATGAATGGTTAAAGTTCAGTCAAACCTGGTAAAAAGTCATCCAAGTCAAAGTACACATGGGAAAAAAAGGGTGACTTGTATCACCACTGCAAAGGTGACACATGGAACATTATTATTGTTAGTTGACTAGGCAAGGTACAATCTAAGTGATCCAATTGCAGGTTGACAGTTTACGCACACGTGGATGAATTGTATGATGACATGTGGCATGTAAAAGCCAATGAAAATCCACCATGTGTAGACCTCCCATTGGCCTATATTGACATGGGTTACCAAAATTATGGAATCGACGGGGGTCAAACCCGCGACCTCCATAAACCTTCACAATTTCCCCCATACCATCGTGCCACAACATATTTTCTTAATCGTATAGGGGTTAAATTATATTTAAATTCATGTAATGTTTCACTTGGAGGGGAAAAGGGGTCGAGGCCTATCCCCCAACCCATGTTCTATACATATTGCATCTAACCAACAGATGGTCTGCGGAGGGGCTAACATTTCACGTGGGAGTTTTTTATACCACATATATATGGTATATACAAATATATACCATATATATATATAAAAAAAAAACTAATATATATGTGCATGGAAGTGGATCGAACCCGAAACCTCTAGGATATAAATTGGAGGCCTAACCAACATGCCAACAAACATGTTTGTTACGAGATTTCTTTGATTTTATCCATTAAGTTGCCACTAATTCAGATGGAGGTCGGATAGGTCAGTGCCTTATATATTGGGCACAAATCCCAAAGCACACACATTTCAAGGTTTGCATGGATCTCGAGGTGGCACAAATTCCAAGATAGGGTATGTATTTCGAGGTCATATGTATTTCTCGATTTGTGTGCTAAGAAGAGGCTAAATATGTTGTCTCGTATAGCATGTCATGAGGTATATTGACAAAATATAGTCGTGTTTATACTCATTTTTCACGTTTTTTCACAAGGATCATGAATTTGAGGTCTATTTTGCAATTTGAAGTCATTTGTAATAGTATTAGCTCAAGTTTCCATTAATCATAATTTAATGCATTGTTTTACGTGCCAAAGAGGGTGAAATTGAGCCAATTCAAAATTTGGTCTATAGTCAAATTTCTCATAATTTCACAAGGATTTCAATGGTGAACTTATTTTATTGTTTTGAGTGATGAAATTAAAGAGAGTCCATTAAATTGACTTTTGTGAGCACATATTGTCATGATTTTTTTATATTTGAGATGCATAAAACAATTTTCATTAGCTTGAAGGGAACTTAAAGATGAAACAAAAGTATGTTATCTATATGTAATTTGATTTCTTTTATTTTTTGTTGTGTCATCTCATCATTCAACAAACTAATCATCATTTTATGTTTTTTTGGGTAAAGATCACATCATTAGAATTTTGCAAACCACCTCAATATGATCAGTAAATTAATTCTGGATCTAAATATTTTAGGATCATTACTACTACATGGACCACATGAGAAAGAGAGTTTTATAGTCCATGTTTCAACTATTTCATTATTTAATGTTTGAGCTGAATAAAATCCACAAGTGCCCTGGATTGTTTTGCATTCATATGATTGTTGTAACATCCACATTTTTAATTCCGTAAAATTATAATGTAATTATGAGAATATTAATTAGTCTGATGAGTTAGTATGTTTTGGGGGCGAGAGAGATAGTATTGATTAAATGGTCAATGGTTGAACTATGTATTATGTACATTGAAATGATTAATGAAAGTAGTAATCGTTGGTTGCGATACGAGAGGGATGAAAATGATCGGGGGCTATGATTTCACAAGAGAGAGGGGTCCAAGGGGGAAATATTTATGGATATTAATCCAACCCACATTCCCGAAATTATTATCATTGTGTATAACCTTCTATTTGTTGTTGAGTGTTCCTAAAGCCAATCATTAAACTCATGTAAGAGGGGGGGCGTGAGGAGTCACATCCCATAGTTATTTGGAGCATGGGGATGAAGTACAATCATATTTGGGAAGAGTGTGAGTCAACCAAGCAAGGGAAGGAGAAGGAAATTTATGAAGAAAGTACACAATTTTTACATGGATATTTTGGGTAGCAAGAGAGAATTTGAGTGCTAGGAAGAGCACTAGCCATGTTGTGCTTGAAGGAAACCAATAATGGGCTGTATTTTATGCTGAAAATGTTGCTTTTGTGCCTGTAAAATGGGATATAAGACCGCAATATGTTTTCCTATTGAGGAAATGGCTCAAGAACCCTGTGAAGGTTGTAGTGAGCACTTCTAAAGCAACTAAGAGTTCCTAGAGTCCCAAATTAAGAGATTTCTTGGCCAACCAAGTACACTGGAAGCCCTAATAAATGAATGGTACAACTCGATGGACTAAAAACAATGAAGGAGGTACATTCCTTGAATTGTCTAGGTTTTGGGGAAGAGAGTTGGTGGATTGGAACTAATATTGGAGTAGAACCTGAGTTTTGGGTTGTTGAGTGTGATGTGTGAACAACCAAGAGGGCCAGATCATCTTGTGGATTCATAGCCTCAGCTCAAGGGTGGTATATTGTTGAGAGAAAATGAAAACCAATGTCTATGTTTGGGAGGTTCATACTTCGTATGCAACCAATTGGTTATATTTATAAACATATAAGTTTTTATTGTGTTTATTATGATTATTCCAATGTGTAAATGAATATTTTAATGTTGTGTGTTTGTTGTATGTTTGTTGTGTGCTTACTAGATGCATTAGTTTTTTTTATAAATGTTGTTAGATGCATGGGTAAATAAACATGTTGTTTGTTTTAATGTTTATGGGTGTATTTCCCCTTGGTTCATTTTATATGTGTTGGGAACTTTTAAGTTTTTGTTTCAGCAAGCTAGGTTGTTTTTGTAATGACGAGACTCAACTTGGAGGCTGGGTATATTACAAAATGGTTTCAGAGATTTTTGGTCCAATACAAGACTTGTATGGGCCTGAGGCTAGCATGAAGTTGGTAAATTCATCATCTCAACATTTGAGTAGGCTAAATTTGAGGAAAATGGTAAAATTTGAGTGAAATTCACAAATTTCTAGGAAAATTCAAACTAGAATTGCACTCAAAATGGTTGTTATGGAGGGGTCATTTTGACTTCCAAGTGACTGAATTTGGCTTAGACATGCGAGTCAGGAAAATGATAGCCGTGAGCTAGAAATATGGAAAATAATCTAAGAGAAGAAAGGACTTGCATGCGCTAAATGTTGGCGTTGCATGGTGAAGAATTGTGGTGCATGTTGAATATTGGTGTGCAAAATACACATTAAATATTGGCGTTGTCCAGTGCAGAATTGTGGTGCACACTTAATATTGGTGCACAGAATATGCATTAAACATTGGCATTGTGCAGTGCAGAATTGTGCTGCACGCTGAATATTGGTGCATGAAATATGCATTAAATATTGTCGTTGCACAATGTGGAATTGGTGGTGCACACCGAAATATGGTGCATGATGTGTGCACTAAATATTGGCGCTACACGGTGCATAATTGGTGGTGCGTGAAAAATATTAGTTCGCGATGTGTGTGTTAAATATTTGCGTTGCACAATGCATAATTGGTGGTGTGTGTGGAATAATGGTGCGCAGTGTTTGCACTAAATATTGACCCTGTGCAGTGCATAATTGTTGGTGCGTGGTGTGTGCGCTAAAGATTGGCACTCCACGATGCATAATTGGTGGTGCACATAGAATATTGGTGCACGGTAAAAAAGTTGTGTACGTTAAATATTAGTGCACGATATTTGTTGGAATATTGTTTAATACTAAGAGGCAGGGGTGAATCAATATTACTTATTTTTCACAATATTTAACACCACTTAATCATTAATCTTATTAAACACAACAAATGATCAACAAAGAAGAACAATACACATAATTTTAACATGAAAAAAACATAAATGTTCTTTTTATATATTTATATAAAGTTTACTTTTCATTTACAAGCTACAACTTGTAGGAGACAGCAATATCCTATTTTGAGAACCAACTCAAGGAGACAACAATCCCCTATTTTTCAAACACCAACTTGAGGAAGAAACAACTCTCTGTTGTTCAGGATCCAACCTGTAGAGGACTTTAATCCTCTCTTTCTCCTCCCTTCCTCCCTCACTGAATTTTTAATCTTCAAACTTCAATTTTTTCCTTTGGACTCTTCTTCTGTTTATATCTTCTTATTCAATCATCGAGCCACCTATGTTGCTTCTATCTTCACAAACTTTGTTTTGCGTTCTTTACTTCTTCTTTTGTTGAATCTGTTTTTTTGAATGCCAGATATGATCTTTTGCTAATATGTTATTGTCGCTCATGAATGATGTTTTATTGTCACACCTCAAATGATATGCTTATGAACTATTACTTTTTAACTCGCATATCCATTTTTTCTCATAACCCTCTTCTTTATTTATACTTTTCCATAAGTTTTATATGAAAATGCATGTTCTTCTTGAAAAGTCACTACTTTTATTAAACAATAATTGATTTTTCACTTTTTAATTTTTAATTCAATTTTTACCTTACCATGGGTAAATACCACCATGGTTTGCAAATACCATGTGCTCTTTCACTTTTACCCTTTTCTTTAAATCCAATTCACTTTTACCTTTTCTTTAACTCCAGTTCACTTTTACATTTTTGTTTTGCACACTTTCATATTTACTCCTCTTTTAAGTAAACTCCACTTCCACCCAACTTTTCAACTTTTGTTATTTATTGAAGTAATATTTATATTTAATTAATTTTATTTTTCCTCCACTTTTATGTAAACTTCATTTCCACTTAACTTTTCACTTTTGTTTTTATTAAAATGATACCAAGGTCACATTGATATTTTATCCATTTTCTAACCTTTGACATCAATGACAATTTTATTGAACAATCTCCCCATTTACTCCTCTTTACCATGCAGTCCAAATTACGTAATACAAAGAGATATTCAATTGGGTTTATATGATCACAAATTTACCCTTCGCAAACCATTAATATTCTCAGACTAAACTATAATGGATTTCATTCTTTGTTCCAGATATATAGACATTAATATGAATGCATGTAATCAATCTCACACATGAATTTAACAAAGTTATACTCCTGGGGAGAAGACAACGAATGAGTAATAAGATTTTGATAATGAATGGACTTGTCTCATTGACAATACTACATTATCCATTGATAATAATGACCATATTGACCCTCTTTTCCATCAATGCCAACACCATAACACTATGTCCAACATTGTCCCCCTTTGGCATTGACGGAAACAAGTAAAAACTCCTTATTTTCAATCTTAATTGAGTTTTATTGTTTATTATCCCCTTTTGAAATCAATGGTAGAAGGGACATTTCTTTTCTCCCCTCGAGGTTATGCTCCCCCTATCCATGTACTCATTTTTTGATGAAGCTTGTGCAATTCAATTAGATATGAAGATTACCCCCATTTTCTATCTAAGGTTTTCAAAAGTTCTTATGGGAAGAGGTTTTGTGATGCAGGAGCATCTCCCACATCAAGCGAGCCAGCGCGAAAGAGGAAGACAGCTGGACAAGCCATCACAATTTTTGAAATCACCTTGGGAGTTGTTGCACAATCTTAAATGTAACAATTGCACACTTATATATTGTAAATGGACCTTGAGCGGATTTCTCTCGTCCTTTAGTAGGTAGAGGCATTTAAGGTAGTTAATGCAGGTAGATAGAATTTTAATTCTAGATTAGACAGTTTGAAGAGCGCAAGAGGGAAATGGGATATAGACACCCCCATTGTGTATTGTAACATTATTATGAGCATTTGTGTATGAAGAACACAGGAGAGAAGCAGAGAGCTGCATAAGAACACCCATGTACAGATATTTGAATTAATAGAAGAAGCTTTGATTAAAATTCATGGTTTTGTGTCTGTTCTCTGTGTATTGATGTTGATATGCTCATGAATGTTTTCTTCCTGTTATACATTTGCTTTATATGTTGTGTATGTGATTTCATGTTGAGTTTGGAATCTGAAAGGAAGAAGGAATGAGTTTCAATTGTTTCTCTATTTGAGCCAGAGAATTCCTTCAAGGAGTGCAGTTGAAGTGTCCGCAAGGAGTGCGTTGACAGAGGGTTCAAATAGAGATAGCTTTTGTCCTCATTCATCCCAAAGGTGAAGCTGGGCACAGGAGCTGTGCAAGGAGTGCGCAGGCCAGGAAAAAGTCTCAGGGTTGCGAACCTGAGTGAACATCGAAGGATTGTTGTTGCAGGTGTGCACAGAGTCGAGGGACTTCAACACTTAGACGTGGTTGAAGGTTTGCCGCAAGGAGTGCATGCAAGAGTTTCCTGAAGGATGTGAAGGCCGTGAAAAAAAACTCAGGAGGGATAGGCCTTCAAATTCGTCGAAGGATAGTGTAGAGAAGCTGTGACTTGAAGTCTATAAGAAGCGTCGCAAGTTTGCGCGCAGGTGAACGAGTTCCACGGAGGAACACTTGGTTATTCGTCGGAATCGTCAAGCAAGGAAGGACGGATGACATTCTCTGAGGAGAATCCATGAATTTCCATGAGCCGTTAGATCCTGTAGAGGTGCAAGAGAGAGATAAGGCGTCATATTCTCTAAGAGGATAAAAGCTCAGGAGGGGCAAAGCCGTTGATCCGAGCCACAAGGGTCGTCGGATCTACATGTAGAATTGTGTATCGGGGTTTCGTCGATTGAAGTCCCGTGAACAGCGCATCAGGAATCATGATATTACGATACGCGATATCCTGAGAGCCAGAGATTGTGTGGGGCCACAGTGGAATCGGTAGGTGGACAAGTGGCACGTCTTATCGGGATCTCGCAGCGAGAAGTCCCGAAACCATTGCATCAGGATTCGCGATATAGCGAAATCCGAAATCTTGACGAAGTGACAGGGACGTGGAAGAGTCAACTCGCACGTGTGTCGGTAAATCGACACATCGGGACTCGGGAGTCGGAGAACCGAGTCGCTCGACATTGTGAGTGCTGAAATCGCGATAGAAGAAATCCCGAAAAGGAAGGTGAAAGGTCAGCGTTGACTTGTATCGGCATTCGGAGGTTCGAGAGTATAATGCTCGACCACTGACCTCGCGAGCCCGCGAAGTCCAATTTCCTGATAGAAAAATGGAGATCCCGTGAGAGAATTCTGTGGGTGCAGATATCCCGATAGGGAATAGAAGAGCTAATTAAGAGTTCTTCGGGCCGCAGAGAAAGAAAGATCTTGTGAGCGGACGTGCTTGCGAGCGCGTGTTGTGTCATTTTGTGAATATATATGCAATTTGTTCTTTTGAACTAACATACTCCAATCTAACCTTTTTGTCACTAACTTTCTCTCTCAATAAATGATACTTGATGGGCATATGTTTGGTCTTTGCATGCATGACTGGAATCTTGGAGATGTTGATGGCACTTGTATTGTCATAATAGATAGGTATTGGTTTTTTACCTTCAATTTTAATATCATCCAATGTTTGTTTCATCCATAATGTTTGATTGCAACATTCAACAACAAAAATATATTTTGCCTCTGCTATAGATAGTGAAATTGATGATTGTTTTCTACTTGACCATGAGACTAGACATTCCCCTAAGAAAAATGCATTCCCACTAGTTCTCTTTTTGTCATCCACACTACCAACCCAATCAAAATATGTGTAGGAAATTAGTTCAAATCCTTTATTCCTTGGATACCATAATCCAAATTCTGATGTGCCCTTAAGATATCTAAATATTCTCTTGATAACCATCACATGTGATTCCTTGGTAGATGATTGAAATATTTCCACCATTCCTACTACCTGCATGATATAAGGTATGGATGCAATCAAATATAGTAGGATCCCAACCATAGATATGTAGATATTTTGATCTACAGAAGGTGACTCATCTTCCTTGTTGAGTTTGCAACTAGTTTTCATTGGAGTGCTAAAAGGTGCAGTTTCAGCCATTCAAAATTTTTTAAGTATCTCTTTCATGTATTTGGAGTGAGCAATAATCATTATTTTATGTGATTGGATGATTTGAAGATCAAGGAAGAAAGTTATCTCTCCAATCATAGACATTTCAAACTTTTTTGACATTTCTTGAGAAAAATTATAACTTGATTCATTGTTGTTACATCCAAATATGATGTCATCCACATAGAACAATGTGACTAACAAACTGTCTTTTTCAATTCTAAGATATACATTGTTATTAGACATGCCTCTTTTGTATCCTTGTTGTAGCAAGTACTTATCCAGTCTTTCATACCATGCTCTGGGTGCTTGTTTAAGGTCATAGAGTGTCTTCTTCAATCTATACACTTGTCGTTCTTTTCCTGGTTATTCAAATCCTTTTGGTTGTTCTATGTAGACTTATTCTGTTAGGTCTCCATTCAAAAATGCAAACTTTATGTCCATCTGATAGAATTTAAAATTCTTAAGCTATGAGTATGCTAGAAATAATCTGATAGTTTCCATTCTTGCAACTAGAGTGAATGTTTCTTCAAATTCAATTCCTTCTACTTGTGAATATCCTTTGCACACTAATATTGCTTTATTCCCTATAATCTGACCATCTTCATTAAATTTATTTTTAAAAATCCACTTGGTCCATACCACATTTTTGTTCTTTGGTCTTGGGACAAGTTATAAGGTCTAATTTTTATCTATTTGACCAAGCTCTTCATTCAGGGCTTTGATCCATTCTTCATATTTGTTGGCCTCTGCAAATGTTTTGTGTTCTATTAAGGAGAGAAATGCTTGTTTTGATTCATATGTTAGTTTTCTTCTTGTTTCAACTCCAACACTTTTTTTACCGAGGATTTGAATTTTAGGATGATTTCTCTGTATTCTACTTGATGATGATTTTGTATCTTGTATTGGTGATTCTTCATATTCGTTTTCTTCTTCACTTTGTGATTCATCCTCTTGTATTTCTTTAATTTCTTCATCACCATCATCTCTTTTCAACAAATTGTGGATTATCTTGAGATTTTCTCCCTTTTGTTTTTAGAGCATCCACTTTTACATTTTCACTTTCCATAATCTTGTGTAGCCTTAGCTTATAGCATTTGTAGGCCCTTTTTTTGGATGAGTAACCAAGAAATATACCTTCATATGATTTGGAATCAAATTTTCCTAGGTTACAATAATCTCTCTTTATGTAGCATTTTCTCCCAAAAACTCTGAAGTGTTTAACTAATGTTGGTATGCCAAACCACAACTCATATGGTGTTTTTTTGTGGTTAACTCTAAGTTGTTCTCTGTTAAGTATGTACATTGATGTATACACTACTTCTCTCCAATATCTATTTGGGATTTTGGATTCATTTAACACGGTTCTGCCTTCTTCTTGAACAACTATGTTTTTCCTTTCAGCAACTCCATTTTGTTGAGGAGTTCTTGGAGCTGAAAAGGGTCTTTTAATTCCATGTGTTTCACGAAATTTGTTGAACTCATTTGAGGTAAATTCTCCTCCATTGACTGATATTAGGCACTTGATTTTGAGATCAGTCTCATTTTCAACATGTTCTTTAAAGACTTTAAATTTTTCGAATGCTTCTGATTTTTCTTTAAGAAATGATACCCAAGTCATTATTGTATAGTTATCAATGATTAAAATGAAGTAATGTTCACCTTGTATACTCTTAGTTTTTGTTGGTCCATAGAGGTTAATATGAACAAGTTCTAATGGTTTTGATGTAAAGTATTCATTTGTCTTGAATATTACTTTTGTCTACTTCCCATGTTGGCATTCCCTACAAACAAAGTTTGGAGGTTTTATAATCTTTGGCATGTCTTTCATAGCTTCCTTTTTACTAAGTTTTATTAAGTTATCGAAGATTATGTGTCCCATTCTTCTGTGCCATATCCAAGTTTCATCTATTTGTCCCATGTAACATTTTTCTTCCTCTTTTTTGTTTAATATATAAACATCGTTTGATGTCCTTGGTGCAACAACCACTAATTTTCCCGAGTCTTCTTTTATAATTTCACATTTTTGAGAGTCAAATATGAGAATGTTTCCTTGATCACATGTTTGGATCACACTCAGGAGATTAGGCTTCAAAATTTCAACTAATAGCACATTTTCTGATTTATATCTATTATTTCTCAGGCTGACTATACCCCTTCCAAGTATCTTGGCAAAGAAATCATCTCCAAATATAACACTTCCTTTTTCTTTCCTTTTCAGATTGAGGAATTTGTTTTGATCTCATGTCATATGATTTGAACATCCACTGTCAACATGCCCTTGGCTTCTTTTATTCTTGGCATACAAAGCTACCTTACATTTTGTTTCCTTTTATTCTATTTTTTTTCCTTCCATATCTTCTTATATTTTTCTTCTTGACTGTTGGAAATACTTGTCTTCATGGAATCTTTGATAGTCTACAATTACTAGCTTTATGACCATAATTTTTGCATTTGTAGCATTCAATATTGTAATCTTGTAATGGAAAAATGGATTGTACTTTCTACTCATTTGATTTCTACTAGACTTCTTGTTCTTACGGCCATATCCTTGAACACTTTTATGATAGTTATTTCTATAAGTTTTACAGTCTAATGCTTTATGCCCAAAATTATGACAAGAAAAATAGTAGCCAAGAAAGAGTTGTTGATACCTTTTTGGGGGGTTCTTCTTGGATTAGTATTTATTTTGTACTCATTTATTTTTGGAGAGAGTGCAGATCTCTATTGATTAGAGCCAGTCTTTATCTTGTTCTTTTCTCTTTTGAAAGAGCTCTAAAGGGAAGTTGCATAAGTCTTTAGATTTTTATCACTTTTTTGTATTCTAGATTTGGAGCCTTTATTATTTTCCTTGTGATCATAACTCAGTTCATCCTTATTACTTGATGGTATTTTAATATTAAGGATGTCATCCAATATTTTTGAACTACTTTCAAGCTTTGAAATGTTAGTGCATTTTTCAAGTTTCCTTGTTAGAAGAACTGTTTCAGCCTCTAATTTTTCACAGTTTTGTTCCTTGTCATTAAGTTGTTTCCTTAAGACTTCTTCAATTATTTTAGCTTATTGTAGTTGAGTTTTCAAATCAACAATGATTTTTTATGTTTTCTTGATGTTTTTTTAAACTACTTCTTCTCTTGATTTTTTTTCTTCCTTATAATATAACAATTGTTCTTTTAATGATTTGTTATTCTTTCTATATTTTCTCAACTCTTCAAGAGCATAAATACATTCTTCTTCAAGGTCTACTTGTCCTTCAACTTCAAAATTTCCTTCATCTCCATTATTATATTCAGTAGTATCAATTTGAGTTTATATGCCCATAAATAGAAGTTATGTCCCATCGTGTTCACTCATGTTAGATGAACTACTATCTTCTTTGGAGTAAAAGTTTTTATTTTTGTAGAATTTCTTCTTGTTTCTAGTTTTTCCCTTTTTATGTTCTTTATGGTTATAAGTTTCTTCATCATCACTATCCTTCTTCTTTGGATAGGGACATTTGGAAGCAAAATTCCCATTTTTAGCACAATTGAAACATTTGAAAGGTAACTTCCCTTTGTATTTTCCAAACTCTTTCTTTAGTTTCCTTATAAAGTTATCCTCTTCCTCATATGATATGTATGACTGACTTTCATTTGACACATGCTCATGTTTCTTTGTTTATTTTGAAGCTTTGAAATTTTCTTCCCCTTTTTTATGGCCTTTCTTTCCATGTTCTCATTTCATAGGCTATAAGAATCCCATGAAGTTCATCCATTGTAAGTTTGTCAGGGTTTTCTCGATATTCCAAGGTAGATACCTTAGCATTATATTTCATTGGTAATGATCTCAAAATCTTTTAGACAATAATTTTTTCATCTAAATCTTCTCCCAGTGCTCTGATTGAATTGACAATTTCATCTACTCTTAGAATATACTCTGCAATGTTTTCCTCTTCTTTCATATTCAAGTTTTCAAGTTGTCCTCTGTATGTTTGAGTAACCCATGATATTGTAAAACGAGATAAAGAAAATAAATATGTATAGTAATATTAAGATAAGTGAAAATGAATCTATAAGTACTATATATACTAGCCCCTAGATTTGTAAAAGGATATATTATTATTCCTTCATGTTGCAATCAACAAGGTCCCCTTTCAAATTTTTGTAAAAAAAAATTGTGAATGAGTGTTGTAGCCAACATCTCTTTCTTTTCAAAGATAAGATACCACCATTCTAGCCAGTTTATGTTCTACTATATTATCCATTAATACAAGTTGGGTTTCACTATATTTATGTGTTCCCTGTTATAGTTTTGTTTGTATCTCATTTCGTTCTCAACATAATATAGATCAGTGGTATCAAAGAAATATTTTCTTTCTCATTTCTTGGTGTATATCCGCGACGAGGTCAAGGTATAGAGAGTAGGGTCTTGAGATAGTTTCTCTTGGGGAAAACCGCTCTTTCCAGCCCAAGCAACCTCCCATGGTAGAATAAAATGGAGATGACGAAGCAGGAGAGCCTTTCAAAAAAATTATCGAGGAAACTCTTGTACGATAGTGAAATGAGATGATGGAAAAATTCACTCAGATCCTTCGATGACTACTAACGGTGGTTGAGGCATCTTCAACAAGAATTAATTTCGAAGGTTCGACATCCTTCAAGGTAAAAGTTAATTTTTATATCCCCTTATTTGAAGGCAAGATAGATGTAGATTCCCTAGAGAAATGGTTGAATCTGATAGAAGGTTATTACTTTTTCAAAAACAATTTCGACGGCGAAAATATCACCTTCGCACTCCTTAAATACCTTCCACATGTCAAATCTTGGTGGGAAGGTTATCGGGAGAGGCACATCACGGATGAATCTATGCCATTCAGGAGAGAACCTACTTGGGAGGCCTTTGTAGATGCCCTCAAGGAGAATTTCTACCCTATTGGAGTTTATGATGACTAGTGTATGAGATGGACAACTTTGTGTCAGGAAAGAGACCAAACAGTGCCAAAGTATACCAATATCTTCCATACCCTACGCTCAAATTTGGGTATTCAAAACTCTAAGAGACACCTAGTTCTAAAGTACCACAGTGGCCTACACATACATCCAAAAATATATGTATTTCTTGGACATATCCTCACTAGGAGTTTCTTATTGATATGTTTTCAAAATCGAGCATAAATTTAAGCAATGAAATAAGTGGGAGTTTGTGTATGCAAATCTGCAACGATAGAGGCATGGAAAAGGTGGTCCTAACTCATAGAATGAATGATGGATCAAGTAGATTCAATATCATGAAAACCAATCTAAGTCGTAGACAAATAAGGGTGATGGGAAATTAAAGGACACTAGAAAGTGGTGTGAGTTCCACAAGACCCCCTAACACAACACTGATGAATGTTGCACAAAACAATCATTGTTGGTTGATCTCAAAGAAACAGACCTTGGATTAGACTCTAATTTAGAGCACAATAAAAGGAAATGAATCATCGATGTAGAAGGATTTAACACTGAAATTCACCCTCAGATTGCAGAGGATAAGCCCAGTACCCATCAGAATGTTTGGTGGATGTTTGATTTATGTGAGTGGAGGTCAAATGGGGAAAACTAAATACAAGAATGATGTTCAACACAGAACTAGACAAGAAATGCACAGGGAAGTGAGGGCCATAACTAACTTCGGTCAGTTAATTGAATTTAAGTGTGAGCAGAGGGAATACTTAGTAATAAAGGTGGGCAAGACTATTATGGGCATCATGCCTTCAAGAAGCTTGGAGAAGAAAAACTCAGACTCAAGATCACTCTTAAGCTCAAGCTTCAAACACTGAAATATGCCCAAACAACACAGTCACAACAACACAATGATAAAACCTACACCGCCATGTAGCTACAACAACTCGACTAGATCCTCCATGCCCGAGCCATTCAATGTAAGAGGGGAAAATATCACAAGGAATCTTACTAAACCTGGTCAAGATACCATTGCAATCAAACCTACATTACAAAAACATAACAACCCTTGAATGGATCCTCCATGCCTAAGTGTTTTAGCACAGTTTTTACAAAGAGATGAAAAGAGGTTGACTTCTATTAATCTAAAAGTCTCAAATCCGATACATAACCAGAGAACAATTATGGCATCAAAACATTAAAAAATAGGGAGCTCTACTCCACCAGTTGACGACCTTAACAAAATATAAAAACTATCTCTTTATACCCAGAACAGTCCCCGACTATTAGGAGTGTGATCTGATCACTACAATCAAAGATTTTCATCGGCGACTTCTTTAGTCAGATTGAACGTGCATCCCTCTGTCAGACGCGAGCTCAGATCAACATGGGTCTGCAGGGAAATCTGCTTGCAGGGGTACCACGTGCTGACGATTCAGTACCCACAGTCAGGCCTTCCATGCCTTCCCTTTATGGGGTGAGTCGAGGTTTCATCCACCAAACCTACCTTCCATTAACTTCTTTTCCTCGGAGATTGAACGAGACTTAATTCTCAAGGGTGCAACCACTTGCTACTCTCGGATAGGATTCCATATAAACATGTAATTGTGGGGTCACTCAGAGGTGGTTTGTGTTCAGACTACTTTTGGGCCCGCAATCCATCACATTTCGCATGTAGTATATTTTCCATACCATGGTTTCCATTACGAGACCGCTCAAGAAACATATTTACTGAGCATGTTGCATCCCCACTGATCTGGTCATGATCTGAGATCTAGGCGCACTAGCTATATTTGGCGCCACCTCCAAGCTTACTTGCCCACCAACTTTAGGATTTTCCAAAAGTGTGCTTTGGGGTGGGGTGCTACTTTTGGCGTTGAACAATAACACCTCACGGAGGATGATCTGACGTGGAGGCCAGATGTCACCATGCTGATGTGTCGTGGACGGAGAGGTAACATGTGCCACTTGGAAACAGGATGGAGGCACACTGAGATCTAGGCGCACCAGCTAGATTTGGCGCCACCGCCAAGCTTACTCTCCCACCAAATTTAGGATTTTCCAAAAGTGTGCTTTGGGGTGGGGTGCTACTTTTGGCGTTGAACAATAACACCTCACAGAGGATGATCTGACGTGGAGGCCAGATGTCACCATGTTGATGTGTCGCGGACGGAGAGGTAACATGTGCCACTTGGAAACAGGATGGAGGCATGTCTAAGAATACTTGAAAAGAGTTCCACGTGTCATAACCATAAGGGTTACACATGTTTGTGTTGATAGTCGACATGCATTTGGATCTCCAGGGCTCAGGGGATACACTCTTATTTACCTACTGTGATTTTACCTGGAGCTATGGATCTTGCGACACATGGCTCTTTGAATTGGACGACCGAGATCCACTCTGGGTCTCCAGGCTCTGAAAGAATCAAAACTCAAACCTGGGCTTCCAAGTGATTTTACCTGGAGCCATGGATCTTATGACGTGTGTCTTCTTGAATGGACGACCGAGTTCCACTCTGGGTCTCTGGGCTCCGGGAGAATCAAAACTCAAACTTTGATTTTCCCATGGATTTTACCTAGAGTCATAGATATAATGACATGTATCCCTCATGAGATCGACGACTGAGATCCCTTCATGGCTCCAAGCTTCAGACTTCTCAATAGTCAAACTTTATTTTCCCCGAGCAAATTCTCCGGAGCTAGGGATCTGACGACGCGTGGCTCCTGGATTTGGATGGCCGAGATCCACTTCGGGTCTCTAGGATTCAGGAAAATCAAAACGAAAACCTCATCTGCCTTCAGCTGCTTTTACCCAGAGCTATGGATCCGCTGACGCATGACCCCGTCGATGGATAGTCCAGATTCACTTCGGGCCTTCGGGGCTTTTAATGGAGCTATATTTCATGTAACTTTGAAATCTTGAATACTTAGGGGTTGTTAATATGGAATTCTCTTGGAATATATATCGCTGAAAAAATTCAACTTGTCTCCTGCTTGTGCTTAGAGCCCAAAATGGACTACCATGAAAGCTGCGCCTGACATCTGTGGCTGCGGCCTGAGTGAACAAGGACTTGGACGACTTGTTGTGGGCTGGGGAAAATAGAGAGAACAATGACTGAAACAAAGGAGACGAGTGTTCATCCTTAGATAAAAATAGATAGGCTTAGGGCCAAGACTTTCTTCGGGTAAGACATCAAGGGGAATTAGGGAGCTCAAACAAAAGGAGCAAACAAAAAATGACTTTAACAGTCGAAGGGGAAAATTCAATATCTGGCCTGTGAAAAGGAGAGAGACAGGGAAATGATACATACTTAGGTATTCTTAATAATGAACACATACAACACCAAAAAACATTATGTGATAACATTTGGCTCCACAGGGGATGGCATGCTCCCTACGAGCTGCCAAGAACGCGCAACTCCAATGCCTTAGCTATTGGGTTATGGAGTCTCTTATTAAAATAAAAAGTAAAAATAAAAACAAAAAGGGAGTGGTATTTACAATGGATGGATGCGGGTCACGGTCTAAAAAAAAATTTCTTGAGAAAATGCCCATTGACATGGCCACCCAAAACCTCAGAATCCTCCAAGTTCTGCAATTCATAAGTGTTGTTCAGAAAAACCTTAGAAATATTGAAGGGGCCAATCCACAAGGCTTCAGATTTATCATGTTTTCCCTTGTCTTTCATGGGTGAATCCAATTTGAGAACAAGATCCCCCAGATGGAAATTTTCCTTGCTCACGATCTTGTCAAAAGATCATTTTATTTTCTCCTGATGGTCTTGTGATTTATCAAGCAGCTGCTCCCTGGTCTGTTGCACTTCTACCAGCTGCAGTATCCTCCTGACCATGTCATCAGGTTCTCCTTGGTAGTCCTAGAGGAAATTCACCATAGGCAAAGAAAGACCAGTAGGAAATATTGCCTCAATGCCATACACTAGCTGAAAAGGAGAAATGCCTAGTGATCTCTTTGTGGTAACTCTGTCAGCCCACAATGCAAACCTCAACTTCGAATCCAAGGCTTTCTTGTTGTCTTCTAACAGTGTTTTGATGATCTTTATGAGGCTCTTGTTATAAGACTCTGCTAAACCATTTCCCTGAGGGTAGTAGGGAGTGGAATGGACTAGTGTGATCCCATACTGCTCATAGAAATTAATTAATGGCTCATCTCTGACAGAGGCAGCATTGTCCGTGACAATCCTTCTTAGACAGCCAAATCTGGATATGATGTCTTCAAGGAAATTTATGATCACCTTGTGGGAGGCACTCCTTATAAGGATGGGTTCTATCCATTTGGTAAAATAATCGATGGCGGTCAAAATCTACCTATGTTGGCCACTTGAGGATTGGTGGATCTCTCCAATGAAGTCAAGACCCCACTGTTGAAAAGGTCCATAAACCTCTACAGGTTTCAAAGGCAAAGATTTGAGCTGCTTCTTTCCAGCAAACTTTTGACACTTGGTATAGGCTCTAATCTTCGCACAAACATCAGTAAAATGATATGGTCCTCCAAAAATGGTCCTCCAAAAATGATTCCCCCCACATGAGTTGTCATGAAAATCAGACATAGCTCTTTGGGCTTCTTATGGGACTAGACACCTCAACAAGACTCCCAGAGGATCCTTCCATTACAAAATCTTATCGATGATACAATATTTGATTGCTTTGAGTTTCAAATATCTCACCTTGTTTTTACCCAAACCATCAGGGGGCCTCGACTTTTGCAGAAAGTAGATGATGTCTTTATACTAGGGGCATATTGCTAACATGGGGCTGATAGGAGAGTTTTCACCAACAATATAAGCTTGCTGATTTTCCGAGTCTATATTCATGAAATTAACCCCCAATGCCTTGCAATTTGATTCAGCCAGTAACCTAGCCAAACCTTGGCCTTTCACCAACCTGGTGGGTTTGATTTCCAGGTCAAACTCCAGAATCTTGGCGATCCACTTGCTTCTTTTCCCATCTATATCGAGTTGGATCAGTATCTCTTTTACTAAAGCTGATGGGACATATCAATTAATTTTCGAGTGCAGAATATAGATTCTGAAAGCCTTGAGGGCTTTCACCAGAGCATAAGCCTTCTTTTCCATGATATCATATCTCGTTTCTGCATCTCTTAGTGCTTTGCTGAAAAAGGAAATAGGTTGTTCCAGCCCATATGAATTTATCTATAGCAAAATAACATCTAATGTATCTGATGAAGAGAAGGAAAATATCATAAATTCCATGGAATAGTCTAGGCTGATGAGAACAGGTGCTTCAGTCAACGCCCTCTTGATTTGGTTGAAATAATTTATGGACTAAACATTCCATTTCACTTCATTCCCCTTTCTAAGCATGGTTGTAATGTATTTAACCAACTCAAAAAAAATTAGAAATGAATCTCCTCAGAAAATTGATTTTACCCAAGAAAGGTTGAACCTCTTTCCTGGTTCTGGGAAAAGACAAGGACTGGATGGCCTCTACTCGGATTGGATCAATTTTCACCCCTTCATTAGACACAATATGCCCTAACAATTTTCCCTCTTGCATAGCACATAAATATTTCTTAGGATTGAGCGAAAGGCCAAACCTTTGACCCTTCAAGAAGACTTTCCTCATATGATAAAAATTCNTTATCAAACCTGGAGAAAAATGTAATGTCATCTAGGTAAATGACTACAAAATTGTCCTTTTCCCCAATGAAGGCGATGTCCATGGCTCGCTGGAGGGTTGCTCTTGCATTCATCAACCCAAAGGAAATTTTAGCATACATGAATGTGCCCCAAGGAGTTGTGAAAGTTGTCTTCTCTCTATCTTTAGTAAAGACAAAGATCTGATTGTACCCAGAGAAACCATCAACCATAGACATCTTGGACGAACCAGACACTCTCTGCAAGATGTGATCCATTTTCAGAAAGGCGTAGTTATATTTCTTGGAGCTCGTGTTCAAATTTATGAAATCAACACACAAATTGATTTCCCATTCCTCTTCCTCACGGGCACCAAATTAACTACCCACTCTGAAAATATCAAATGGATGATGATCTACGCATATAGCAACTTCTTGACCTCCTTTTCCATAATCGACAATAACATGGGATTTATGTGTCTAAGCTTCTGCTTGAAAGGTTTGACATCCTCTTTCAAAGTGATTTTGTGTTCAATTATGCTGGTGCCATATGTTCTCAAATCCTCATATGTCCAAGAAAAAACATCATCGAACTCCTTCAAGATTCTGACATACTCATCCCTTTGTTCTTTTGACAAGCTGCTAAAAATTTGACCCATTTGGGATCCTCCTCAGTTCCTAGATTGCATTCAGTCACACCAATTTCTTCAGTTGATCCTTCAACCTTTACAACAACATCATTTATTTCAAACAATCTCTCCAAAGGGACAAGCCCCTTTGGAATATGGTTTCTAGGAAACTCAACAATATGATGGTTAGAAATCTTATTCATAAAAAAATTAGCATGGGGGATTTCTTTAGACTCCTGATCCTGATCAATATGCATATCAAAAAATTCATCCACAGTCTCAAGGAACTTCTTAATCTCAATATCATCCTCGAAGACCTTCCAATGTTTGACATTGTCAGGGATAGAGGGTTTGTATTTTATCTCCACCTCATACTTGAGTTTTGGGAAAAAAGGGACCTTGAAATTACTTGGTGAGACTACCAAGGAATCTGCCACAGAGTTCTCCTCCCTTGGAACAAATTAAATATTAAAAGCCAAGAAGAAACTGCCAATCATATCCCATACTTCATTTCTATACACCCTTAACCTCGGGTGCTTATCCTGATACAGGTTTGTAACTTGATGAACAATCATCTCAACGTCTCCAAACACTGCTAGCTCCTCAATTTTCATGTCTTTGCCAGATCTCAAACCCAAGACAAGAGCCTCATATTGTACCATGTTGTTTGTTGTTTCAAATTCCAACTTGCAGGATAGATATATGGTCTCTTGGGTGGGGGAAATAAAAACTACTCCAGCACCAACACTTTCCTTATAAGAGGCTCCATCAAAAAACATTTTCCACATAGAGGTCTTTGGGGGAGGCTCTTTACGAAAGGTAATAGGCTGCTTTATTATTTCAATAGGAGGCTGAGGAACATCAGAGAGATGAAAAATATTGGTTCCTAAATCAGTATCGACCGAGAAAACCGGGTGGTTGATGGGATTTGCCTCATCACTGATAATGTAGGCAAGTTGTGCTTCTCTATAAAGCCTTCTATGTTCCCCTCCAAATATAGGTATGGTGGCATATGACAGATCCATCTTCAAAGTCCCCCCTAGTCTTTTGATCCATGATCTAGACAAGAGCATATCGACCTTAGGAGGGACATCATCTACCACTATGTCCATGACCACACTCTTCATTGGCAATTGAAACAAGGAGACAGCCAGGTCCTTAATAACCTCGAGGAATTTCACCTTCTTGGAATCAAATGAATATAGGTCATGGTAGGTTTTTGTAACCTCCAACCCAAGCTCATCCATGAAAATTTTAGGCATGAGAATATGAGATGCCCCTGAATCCATCAAGAATTTGTGCATCACCTTATCATGGATGTTCATTGAAGTGTAGAAAGGAGGTGAGGAATCATCTCTATCCTCCACCAAAGGTCCCAGTATGAAATAAGGCTTTTCGTCTTGGAGATTGACTGAGTTTGTGTGATGAGATGAAGGTTCGGGCTACAATAATTTGGGAGGCACCTTTTGAATCCCTCGTGCTCAACTAACTCTGAAAGAGGTACAGGGATCCTAATCTTTTGAATATCATGCTCAAAGTTGAAAGAGGAGGGAGACTTCAGAATCTCCTTCACTTCTGGGATTGGTCTTTTGACCACTGGTGGGGGGTTTACCTCCTTTTCTTTAATTCCATCTGCTACATTTTTTACAGGATTCTCTGCTCTAGTAGGCTGATCAGAAATATCCATCTTCCCTTCTTTTCTCTTTGACCTCAGGATATATCTATTGGGATTATGGCTGGTCTTTTTCCCCCTTCTTAGCTCATTTGGTTGGGTATCCATGAGATACTCCTCGTATGCAGATTGGGTCAGATGAGGAAATGAGGAAGTGTCTCCAAGACAATGGATTTCAAGATCATCATCTTCTTCCTCTCCTTCCTCGTTAGTAACAAGGTTATTTTGGAGAGGATCTTGAATTCTCTGATCATCTCTGTCCCTGTTTCTTTAGTCTCTTTGGATGATCTGAGGGGAATTGTTTGGTCTTTTGAAACTACCCCTATTATCAGGATTTTGAAAATTCCTATAGCTCTGTTTTCCTTCCAATTCCCACCTTTCAATTTTAGCAGAAAGTGATTTTAGTAGCTTGGTCATTTCATCCATTTGAGGGGGGCCGGCAGAGGAACTAGAAGTTGAAGCCTCAGACCTACCCTTTCTTCTGTCTCTATCATCCTTACTCCTAAGCTTGTCAACTGCCAAAATATTGGATTCTACTTCAAGGGTTGCATCTTTCATATGAGCCAAGGAGGTGGCTCTTCTTTCTCTCAACATGAGGAAAAACTCAGGGTCGAAAGTACTAGCATAAGTCATCTTGGCAGAGGTTTCTGTAGGCTTAAATTCAGCAAGAATATTTGTATACATCTTATTAAATCTCTTCGAGAAGTTTGAAACAACTTCCTGCTATTCTCTCTTAAGTGCCCCAATTTTTGTAGAATAATAAAGGAGATATTTTTTATTCCCCTAGTGTCTCAAGAATGAATTATCCAGAGCAACAATCCTGTCAACAGATCTAGGAGGCAAGTCCTTAAACCAATCCCTGGCACCACCATCAAGGCTCTGCAAAAAAAATCTCATCCACACATCTTTATTTTCGATGGCCTGAATCTTTGCAAATCTATAAAAGGATGCAAGGTGCTCTTCTGCAGTCATGTCTCCCTCTCCTATGAATTGGGGCATGTACTTAAGGTAGTCTGTGGTTGGGAGAGCATTCATAGGCTGAGGTAAAACCAGAGGGGCGTATCTAGCAACCAATATCTCAGCCATCATGTTCCTATTAGGATTAGCACCTGCCATTTGGATGTGAACTGGAGGAGAACCAGGAGGAGATGGAGTTCGGACAGGCGAGACCGGGGCTTTGCTTCTGGGAGAAAAAGGAAAAGGATGAGCGTTAGGATATAAATATGAGGGGATAGAGGGGATAGAGGTAACAGAGGTTTCTCCTTCTGTAAATGCAACAACTCTAATAGGAGGAGTAATAAAGTCTGGAGTAGGAAAGAGTTCGAAGGTCAAAGCTCTCTCCTTCCACTTCAAAACTTTGGGGGAGAAAGGGGTGTCAAAGCCCTCTCCTTCCAAACCAATAATAGGAGGGGAGAAATCGGAAGGAAAACTTCCAAAACTTCAATTTCTAGAAACTCCAGCAGTTTGTATAATAGGAGAATCAAAAACAGTTACTAGAGTTTGTAAAGAGGGATTATGCAAATTATCAAAAAAACTTGGTACAACAATGGAGGTACCTTTTTGAGTGGTCTTTCCCTTTTTGATAATTTCCTCTGGGTCAGCTTCATGTGTTGCTAGAGGAAATAGTGAAGTGGACCTCTTGTGTCTGCCTTTAGGAGCCAGAACTGAAACAGTGGAGTCGAAACAATGGATTCGCCAGGTGAAAGTTGCAATATTGAATGGTACTGATATCTGATGCACCTTCAAAATCAGAGCTTTTTGTTGTTCTGTCCCAGGGAAAAGTCTTCACTTCATTCCTGGCAAAGGCACCATGAATGTTAGCACTAAAAGTCACCCTTAGATTGTGGGAGGATAAGCCCAGTACCCATCAAAATGTTTGGTGGATGTTTGATTTATGTGAGTGGAGGTCAAATGGGGAAAACTCAATACAGGAATGATGTTCAACATAGAACTAGACAAGAAATGCACAGGGAAGTGAGGACCATAAATAACTTCATTCAGTGAATTGAGTTTAAGTGTGAATAGAGGAAAGACTTAGTAAGAAAGGTGGAAAAGACTGTTATGGGCATCAGGCCTTCAAGCAGCTTGGAGAAGAAAAACTCAGACTCAAGATCACTCTTAAGCTCAAGCTTCAAACATTGAAATATGTCCAAACAACACAGTCACAACAACACAATGATCAAACCTACACCACCATGCAGCTACAAAAACTCGACTGGATCCTCTATGCTCGATCCATTCAGTGTAAGAGGGGAAAAGATCACAAGGAAGATGACTAAAATTGTTCACGATACCACTGCAATCAAATCTACATTACAACAACATAACAACCCTCGACTAGATCCTCCATTTCTGAGTGTTTTAGCTCAATTTTTACAAAGAGATGAAAAGAGGTTGACTTCTATTAATCTGAAAGTCTCAAATCCGATACATAACCAGAGAATAGTTCTAGCATCAAAACATTACAAAATAGGGAGCTCTTCTCCACCAGTTGTTGACCTTAACAAAATATAAAAACTATCACTTTATACTCAGAACAATCCCTGACTATCAGGAGTGTGATCTGATCACTACAATCAAATCTTTGCATCGACGACTTCTTTGGTCAGATTGAACGTGTGTCCCTTTGTCAGATGCGAGCTCAGATCAACATGGGTCTGTAGGCAAATCTGCTCCCAGGGCTACCACGGGCTAATGGTTTAGTTCCCACGGTCGGGCCTTTTGTGACTTCCATTTATGGGGTGAGCCGAGGTTTCAACCACCAAACCTACCTTCCATTAATTACTTTTTCTCAGAGATTGAACAAGACTTAATGCTCAGGGGCATGACCACTTGCTTCTATCGAATAGGATGCCATATAAACATGTAATTATGGGGCCTCTCAGAGGTGGTTTGGGTTCAAACCGATTTTGGGCTTGCAATCCATCACATTTCGCAACGTAGTATTTTTTCCATACCATGGTTTCCATTGCAGGACCACTCAAGAAAAATATCGCCCGTGCATGTTGCGTCCTCGCAATAGACTATGGCCGTTGATCTGGTCATGATCTGAGATCTGGGCGCACCGACTATATTTGGCACCACCGCCAAGCTTACTTGCCCACCAAATTTAGGATCTGCCAAATGTGTGATTTGGGGTGGGACGCTACTTTTGGCGTTGAACAATAACACCTCCTGAAGGATGATATAACGTGGAGGCTAGATGTCACCATGATGATCTGTAGTGGATGGAGAGGTAACATGTGTCACTTGAAAATAGGTTGGAGGCGTGTCTGAGAATACTTGAAAAGAGTGCCACGTTTCAAAACCATAAGGGCTCCACCTATCTGTGTTGATAGACGACATGCATTTGGCTCTCAAGGGCTCAGGGGCTACACTCTTGTTTACTTGCTATGATTTTACCTAGAGCTATGGATCTGGTGACACATGGCTCTTTGAATTGGACATCCGAGATCCACTCCGAGTCTCCGGGCTCTGGGAGAATCAAAACTCAAACCTGGGTTTCCAAGTTATTTTAACCGGAGCCATGGATCTGATGATGTGTGTCTTCTTGAATGGATGACCGAGATCCACTCCGGGTCTTTGGGCTCCGGGAGAATCAAAACTCAAACTTCGCTTTTCCCATGGATTTTACTCAGAGTCATAGATATAATGACGTGTGGCCCTCCTGAGATCGATGGTTGAGATCCCTTCATGGCTCCGTGCTTCGGACTTCTCAATAGTCAAACTTTATTTTTCCCAAGAAAATTCGTTGGAGCTAGGGATCTGATGACGTGTGGATCCTGTATTTGGACAACTGAGATCCACTTCAGGTCTTCGGGGTTATGGAAAATCTAAAACCTCCTCTTCCTTCAACTTCTTTTACCTGGAGCTATGGATCCGCTGACGCATGGCCCCGTCGATGGATAGTCCAGAATCACTTCAGGCCTTCGGGGCTTTTAATCGAGCTATATTTTGTGTAACTTTGAAATCTCAAATACCCGGGGGATGTTAATCTAGAATTCTCCTGGAATATCCATCACTGACAAAATTCAACCTGTCTGTTGCTTGCGCTTCGAGCCTGAAATGGACTGCCATGAAAGTTGTGCCTAGCATTCATGGCTACGGCCTGAGTGAACAAGGACTTGGAAGACTTGTTGTGGGCTGGGAAAAACATAGAGAACAATGACTAAAACAAAGGAGATGAGTGTTCATCCTTAGATAAAAATAGATAGGCTTAGGGCCAAGACTTTCTTCAGGTAAGAGATCAAGGGGAATCAGGGCACTCGAACAAACGGAGCAAACAAAAAATGACTTTAACTATTGAAGGGGAAAATTCAATATCTGGCCTGTGAAAAGGAGAGAGATAGGGAAAGGATACAGACTTAGGTATTCTTAACAACGAACACATACGATTCCAGACAACATTATGTGATAACGTTTGGCTCCATAGGGGATGACATGCTCCCTGTGAGATGCCAAGAACGCGCAGCTTCAGTGCCTTAGCTATTGGGTTATGGAGTCTCTTATTAAAATAAAAAGTAAAAATAAAAACAAAAAGGGAGTGGTATTTACAATGGCAGGATGTCAATCACGGCCTAAACAAAAAATTTCTTGAGAAAATGCCCATTGAAATGGCCACCCAAAACCTCAGAATCCTCTAAGTTCTGCAATTCATAAGTGTTGTTCGGAAAAACCTTAGAAATATTGAAGGGGCCAATCCACAAGGCTTCAAATTTACCATGTTTTCCCTTGTCTTTCTTGGGTGCATCCAATTTGAGAACCAGATCCCCCAGCTGGAAATTTTCCTTGCTCGCGATCTTGTCCAAATCACATTTTATTTTCTGCTGATGGTCTTGTGCTTTATCAAGAAACTGTTCCCTGGTCTGCTGCACTTCTACCAGCTGCAGTATCCTCCTGAAAATGTCATCATGTTCTCCTTGGTAGTCCCGGAGGAACTTCGCCACAGGCAAATAAATTTGAGTAGGAAAGATTGCCTCAATGCCATACACTAGCTGGAAAGGAGAAATTCCCAGTGATCTTTTTGTGGCCGTAACTCTGTCTGCAAACCTCAACTTCGAATCCCAGGCTTTCTTGTTGTCTTCTAATAGTCTTTTGATGATCTTTATGTTGGATTACTGAGAGGGGGGGTGAATCGGTAATAACGTAATTATAATCATTTTTCTTCAAATGTTATATCAATGT
>SNQJ01S0046843.1:36004-57860 GCA_010110895.2 Picea sitchensis
CATCCATACTTACTTCTTATCAACCATGAAAAAAAAATAATGAGTCATATTTACATCAAACACTATTGGGTCTATTACCCAAACCTTTTTGCTACGGGTCTTTCTTCAAGGGTTGACATCAATGACAACCAACCTTAATCAACACTTTATGAAGGTCTTGTTATAAGACTTTGCTAAACCGTTTCCCTGAGGGTAGTAGGGATTAGAATGGAATAGTGTGATCCCATACTGCTCATAGAAATTAATGAATGGCTCAGCTATGAAAGAGGGAGCATTGTCTATGACAATCCTGCTTAGACAACCAAATTTGAATATGATGTCTTCAAGGAAATTTATGATCACCTTGTGGGAGGCACTCCTTGTAAGGATGGATTCTATCCATTTTGTAAAATAATCAGTGGCGGTCAAAATCCACCTATGCTGGCTACTCAAGGCTGGGTGGATCTCTCCAATGAAGTCGAAACCCCACTGCTGAAAAGGTCTAGAAACTGCTACAGGTTTCAAAGGCAAAGATTTGAGCTACTTCTTTCCAACAAACTTTGCACACTTGGTACAGGCTCTAATATTTTCACAAACATCAATAAAAAGGTTGGGCCAAAAATACCCATCTTTGACGATCTTATACACTATGGTCCTCCAAAAATGATGCCCCTCACATGAGATGTCATGAAAATCAGAGATAGCTCTTTGGCCTTCTCGTGGGTCTAGACACCTCAATAGGACTCCCAGAGGATCCTTCCATTACAAAATCTTATCGATGATACAATACTTGATTTCTTTGAGTTTCAACGCTCTCACCTTGTTTTTACCCAAACCATCAGGGGGCCTCAACTTTTGTAGAAAGTAGATGATGTCTTTATACCAGGGGAATATTGCTAAGTTGGGGTTGACAGGAGAGTCTTCACCAACAATCTAAGCTTGTTGATTTTATGAGTCTATATTCATGAAATTAACCTCCAATGCCTCATAATTTGATTTAGCCAGTAACCTGGCCAAACCTTATCCTTTCACCAACCTAGTGGGTTTGATTTACAGGTCAAACTCCATAATCTTGGTGATCCACTTGTTTCTTTTCCCATCTATATCAGGTTGGATCAGTATCTCTTTTAATGAATCCGATGGGACATATGCATTAACTTTCAAGTGAAGAATATAGATTTTGAAAGCCTTGAGGGCTTTCACCAAAGAATAAGCCTTCTTTTCCATGATATCATATCTCGTTTCTGCATCTCTTAGTTCTCTGCTGAAAAAGGAAATAGGATGTTCCATCCCATAAGAATTTCTCTATAGAAAAATAGCAGCTAATGTATCTGATGAAGTGAAGGAAAACATTAGAAATTCCTTGGAATAGTTTGGGATGATGAGCACAGGTGCTTCAGTCAATGCCCTCTTGATTTGGTTGAAAGAATTTCTGGACTCAATAGTCCATTTCACTCCATTCCCCTTTCTGAGCATGGTTGGAATGTATTTAACCAACTCAGCAAAATTAGAAATGAATCTCCTTAGAAAATTGATTTTACCCAAAAAAGGCTGAACCTCTTTCCTGGTTCTGGGAAAAGACAAGGATTGGATGGCCTCTACTCGTCTTGGATCAATTTTCACCCCTTCAGCCGACACAATATGCCCTAACAATTTTCCCTCTTGCATGGCAAATATATATTTCTTAGGATTGAGCGAAAGGCCAAGCCTTCGACACTTCAAGAAGACTTTCCTCATATGATAAAAATGCTATTTATCAAACCTGGAGAAAAATGTAATGTCATCCATGTAAATGACTACAAATTTTTCCTTTTCCCCAATGAAGGCGATGTCCATGGCTCGTTGGAAGGTTGTTCTTGCATTCATCAACCCAAAGGGCATTTTAGCATACATGAATGTGCCCCAAGGAGTTGTGAAAGTTTTCTTCTCTCTATCTTCAGGAAAGACAAAGATCTGATTGTACTAGGAGAAACCATCGACCATAGACATCTTGGATGAACCAGACACTCTCTACAAGATGTGCTCCATTTTCAGCAAGGGGTAGTTATCTTTCTTGGAGAACGTGTTCAAATTTCTAAAATCAACACACAACCTGATTTCCCTATTCGTCTTCCTCACGGGAACCAAATTAACTACCCACTCTGAAAATATAAATGGGATGATGATCTATGCATCCAACAGCTTCTTAACCTCCTTTTCCATAATCGGCAACAACATGGGATTTATCTGTCTGAGCTTCTGCTTGAAAGGTTTGGCATCCTCTTTCAAAGGGATTTTGTGTTCAATTATGCTGGTGTCATGTGTTCTCAAATCCTCGTATGTCCAAGCACAAAAAATCAACGAACTCCTTCAAGAGTCTGACATACTCAGCCCTTCGTTCTTTTGACAAGCTGCTAGACAATTTGACCCATTTGGGATCCTCCTCAGTTCCTATATTGCATTCAGTCACACTAGCTTCTTCAGTTGATCCTTCAACCTTTACAACAACATCATTTCTTTCAAACAATCTCTCCAAAGGGACAAGCCCCTTTGGAATATGGTTACTAGAAAACTAAACAATATGATGGTTAGCAATCTTATTCATAAAAACATTAGCATGAGGGATTTCTTCAGACTCCTGATCCTGATCAATATGCATATCAAAAAATTCATCCATAGTCTCAAGGAACTTCTTAATCTCAATATCATCCTGGAATACCTTCCAATGTTTGACATTGTCAGGGATAGAGGGTATGTATTTTATCTCCACCTCATACTTGAGTTTTGGGTGAAAAGGGACCTTGAAATAACTTGATGAGACTGCCAAGGAATCTGCCACAGAGTTCTCCTCCCTTGGAACAAATGAAATATTAAAATCCAAGAATAAACTGTCAATCATATCCCATACTTCATTTCTATAGGCCCTTAACCTCGGGTGCTTAGCCTGATGCAAATTTCTAACTTGATGAACAATCAGCTCAGCGTCTCCAAACACTACTAGTTCCTCAATTTTCATGTCTTTTCCAGATCTCAAACTGAAGACAAGAGCCTCATATTCTTCCATGTTGTTTGTTGTTTCAAATTCCAACTTGGATGACAGAGATATGGTCTCTTGGGTGGGGGAAATGAAAATTACTCCAACACCAACACTTTCCTTAGAAAAGGGTCCATCAAAAAACATTTTCCACATAGAGGTATTGTGGGGAGACTCTTTCCAAAAGGTAATAGGCTACTTTCTGATTTCAATAGGAGGTTGAGGAACATCAGAGAGATGAAAAATATTAGTTCCTAAATCAGTATCGACCTAGAAAATGGGGTGGTTGATGCGATTGGCCCCATCATTGATAATTTAGGCAAGTTGTGCTTATCTATAAATCCTTCAGTGTTCCCCTCCAAATATAGGGATGGTGGCATATGACAGATCCATCTGCAAAGTTCCCCCTAGTATTTTGATCCATGATCTAGACAAGAGCATCTCGAACTTAGGGGGGACATTAGCTACCACTATGTCCATGACCACACTCTTCATTGGAAATTGAAACAAGGAGACATACAGGTCCTTAATAACCCCGAGGCATTTCACCTTCTTGGAATCGAATGAATATAGGTCATGGTGCATTTTTGTAACCTCCAACCCAAGATCATCCATGAAAATTTTAGTCATGAGATTATGAGATTCCCCTGAATCCATCAAGCAGTTGTACAACACCTTATCATGGATGTTCATTGAAGTGTATAAAGGAGGTGAGGAATCATCTCTATCCTCCACCAAAGGTCCCAGTATGACAGCATGATTTTCATATTGGAGATTGACTGAGTTTTAGTGATGAGATGAAGGTTTAGGCTACAATATTTTGGAGAGGCACCTTTTCAATCCCTCATGCTCGACTAACTCTGAAAGAGGTACAGGGATCCTAATCTTTTGAATCTCATTCTCAAAGAGGAAAGAGGAGGGAGACTTCAAAATATCCTTCACTTCTAGGATTGGGATTTTGACCATTGGCGGGGGGTTTACCTCCTTTTCTTTAATGCCATCTGCTACATTTTTTATAGGCTTCTCTGCTCTAGTAGGTTGATCAAAAATATCTAGCTTCCCTTCTTTTTTCTTTGACCTTGGGCTATATCTATTGGGATTATGGCTGGTATTTTTCTCCCTTCTTAGCTCATTTATTTGGCTATCCATGAGATACTCCTCATATGCAGATTGGGTCAGATGAGGAAATGAGGAAGTGTCTCCAAGACAATGGATTTCAAGATCATCATCTTCTTCCTCTCCTTCCTCATCAGTAACAAGGTTATTTTGGAGAGGAGATTGATTTATCTTATCATCTCTGTCCTTGTCTCTTCAATCTCTTTAGATGATCTAAGGGGCATTGTTTGGTCTTTTGAAACTACCCCTATTATCAGGATTTTGAAAATTCCTATAGCTCTGCTTTCCTTCCAATTCCCACCTTTCCATTTTAGCATAAAGTGATTTTAGTAGCTTGGTCATTTCATCCATTTGAGGGAGGGAAGTAGAGGAACTAGAATTCGAAGCCTCAGACCTACCCTTTCTTCTGTCTCTATCAGCCTTACTCCTAATCTTTTCAACTGCCAAAATATTAGATTCTAATTCAAGGGTTGCATCTTGCATATGAGCCAAGGAGGTGGCTCTTCTTTCTCTCAACATGAGGCAAAACTCGGGGTCAAAAGTACTAGCATTAATCATCTTGGAAGAGGTTTTTGTAGGATTAAACTCAGTGGGAATATTTTTATACATCTTATTAAATCTCTTCGAGAAGTCTGAAACAACTTCCCCCTCTTCTCTCTTAAGTGCCCCAAATTTTGTAAAATAATAAAGGAGATCTTTTTTATTCCCCCAATGTCTCAAGAATGAATTGTCCAGATAAGCAATACCATTGAATTGTCTTGGTCAGCTTCATGCGTTGCTAGAGGCAGTAGTGAAGTGGACCTCATGTGTCTGCCTTTAGGAGCCAGAAATGAAACAGTGGATTCACCAGGTGCAAGTTGGAATCTTCAATGGTCCTGATATCTGATGCATCTTTAGAATCATATATTTTTTGTCATTCTATCCCAAGGAAAAGTCTTCAATTCATCCCCGACAAAGGAACCATGAATGTTAGCACTGAAAGTCACCCTTAGATTGCGGGAGGATAAGCCTAGTACCCATCAAAATGTTTGGTGGATGTTTGATTTATGTGAGTGGAGGTCAAATGGGGAAAATTCAATATAGGAATGATGTTCAACACAGAACTAGACAAGAAATGCACAGGGAAGTGAGGACCATAACTAACTTCATTCATTTAATTGAGTTTAAGTGTGAGCAAAGGGAAGACTTAGTAAGAAAGGTGGACAAGACTTCTATGGGCATCAAGCCTTCAAGAAGCTTGGAGAAGAAAAACTCAGAATCAAGATCACTCTTAAGCTCAAGCTTCAGACATTGAAATATGTCCAAACAACACAGTCACAACAACACAATGATCAAACCTACACCACCATGCAGCTACAACAACTCGACTGGATCCTCTATGCTCGAGCCTTTCAGTGTAAGAGGGGAAAAGATCACAAGGAAGATGACTAAAATTGTTCACGATATCACTGTAATCAAACCTACATTACAACAACATAACAACCCTCGACTAGATCCTCCATGCCTGAGTGTTTTAGCACAATTTTTACAAAGAGATGAAAAGAGGTTGACTTATATTAATCTGAAAGTCTCAAATCCAATACATAACCAGAGAAAAGTTATGGCATAAAAACAATACAAAATAGGGAACTCTTCTCCACTAGTTGACGACCTTAACAAAATATAAAAACTATCTCTTTATACTCAGAACAGTCCCCGACTATCAGGAGTGTGATCTTATCACTACAATCAAAACTTTGTGTCGATGACTTCTTCGGTCAGACTAAATGTGCGTCCCTCTGTCAGACGCGAGCTCAGAGCAGCATGGGTATGTAGGTAAATCTGCTCGCAAGGGTACCATGGGCTGACGGTTCAGTCCCCACGGTCGGGCCTTCCATGCCTTCCATTTATGGGGTGAGCTGAGGTTTCAACCACCAAACCTACCTTCCATTAACTGGTTTTCCTCAGATATTGACCAAGACTTAATGCTCAGGGGTGCGCCACTTGCTGCTATCAGATAGGATGCCATATAAACATGTAATTGTGGGGCCTCTCAGAGGTGGTTTGGGTTTAGACTACTTTTGGTCTTACAATCCATCACATTTACCAACGTAGTAGTTTCTCCATACCATGGTTTCCAATGTGGGACCGCTCAAGAAAAATATCGTCCGAGCATGTTGCGTCCCCGTAATAGACTATGGCCATTGATCTAGTCATGATTAGAGATCTGGGTGCACCAACTAGATTTGGCACCACCGCCAATATTACTCGCCCACCAACTTTAGGATCTTCCAAAAGTGTGCTTTGGGGTGGGGCGCTACTTTTGGCATTGAACAATGACACCTCCCAGAGGATGATCGAAGGTGGAGGCCAGATTTCACCATGTTGATATGTCATGGATGGAGAGGTAACATTTGTCACTTGAAAACAGGCTGGAGGCATGTCTGAGAAAACTTGAAAAGAGTGCCACGTGTCAAAACCATAAGGGTGCCACATGTCTATGTTGATAGCCGACATGCATTTGGCTCTCCAAGGCTCAGGGGTTACACTCTTGTTTACCTGCTATGATTTTACCCAGAGCTATGGATATGGAGACATGTGGCTCTTTGAATTGGACGGTCGAGATCCACTCCGAGTCTCCGGGCTCTGGGAGAATCAAAACTCAAACCTGGGCTTCCAAGTTCTTTTACCCGGAGCCATGGATCTATTGATGTGTGTCTTCTTGAATGGATGACCGAGATCCACTCTGGGTCTCTGGGCTCTGGGAGAATCAAAACTCAAAATTCACTTTTCCCATGGATTTTACTTGGAGTCATAGATCTAATGACGCGTGGACCTCCTGAGATCGACGGCTAAGATTACTTCGTGCCTCCGGGCTTCGGACTTCTCAATAGTCAAAATTTATTTTCCCCAAGAAAATTTGTCGGAGCTGGGGATCTAACGACGCGTGGCTCCTATATTTGGACGGCCGAGATCCACTTCGGGTCTTTGAGCTCCAGGAAAATCAAAACTCAAACCTCCTCTACCGTCAACTGCTTTTACCCAGAGCTATGCATCCGCTGACACATGGCCCCACTGATGGATGGTCCAGATTCACTTTGGGCCTTCAAGGCTTTTAATGGAGCTATATTTCGTGTAACTTTGAAATCTTGAATACCCGAAGGCCGTTAATATGGAATCTTTGCCGCTGAAAAAATTTAACCTGTTTGTTGCTTGAGCTTCGAGCCCGAAATGGACTGCCATGAAAGCTGCACCTAGCGTCCATGGTTGCGGCCTGAGTGAACAAGGACTTGGATGACTTGTTGTGGGCTGGGGAAAATAGAGAGAACTGTGACTAAAACAAAGGAGACGAGTTTTCATCCTTAGATAAAAATAGATAGATTTAGGGCCAAGACTTCCTTCGGGTAAGACATCAAGGGGAATCAGGGTGCTCAAACAAAAGGAGCAAACAAAAAATGAATTTAATAGTTGAAGGGGAAAATTCAAGATATGACCTACGAAAAGGAGAGATACAAGGAAAGGATACATACTTAGGTATTCTTAACAACGAACACATACGACTCCTGACAAGATTATGTGATGACAGGAACCCACTGCTACCATCGCAACCAAAAAGATACATCCAGAATAACCATAGGTGCCTAAGGAGGAGGAGCGTCTCTTCCATTCACATATGTGGGTGAAGGGGTCCACATTGAATTTCATTGTTGACAGTGGTAGTCAAAATAACCTGAAATAAGCTAAGGTCATAAAACTAATGAAGCTACCAATAATTCCACACCCCAAAACATACACCATCGGATGGTTGAGCAAGGGACGAGACATTTGCATCAGTCAACAATGTCTCATATCCTACGACATCAAGCCCTTCAAATATGAGGTAATTTTTTATGTTGACCCACTCAAATTTTGTGATCTTATTTTTGGAAAACCATATATGTAGAAAATTCACGTTGTTTATGAGTCTCGGCCACATCATTTCATTGATACTCTGGGGGATCAATGCTACAAGGTACTAGAGGTGGTTTCGACCAAAAACACTTCATTGATTTTGAAACAATTGTTCTGTAAAATAATCTCTCATACCACAAATTTTATCCTCTTCATGATTTGGTTATAAAGTGAGTTGAAGGACATTGTGACCACTACAATCCCGACCCAATAACTTTCTATAAAACACAATAAATTTGACAAGATTGTAGAGGAGAACAAAGATATTTTTTATTCACCTACGGGGGTGCCTCTGTAATGTCAAGTCAAGCATTTCATTGACTTGGTACCTGGTGCTCCCTTACCCAATAGTCCAATCTATAGACACTCATTTCCAGAAAATGAGAGTCTTCCATATGTTCAACAAAGTTATAACAAATCCCTTCATAACTATTGAAATATTTTAACTTCAAAGAATATTCTAATTATAATTGAGTTATTATCGTATATATCAAATTCCCTTTTGTGGATTGATCATGTCGGGTCTTGTATAAGACCAAATCCCCTTTTGAGGATTGGTCAAACCATGGTTATATGGTGGTGTTTGTAAAGTCATCCCCTGGGATTTAATAAAGTGGTTTTAACCACTACTGGAAGAATTCAGCCTTACTTGATGAAGAGACATAACCATAGTGTCTCCTCAACTAGTATTTATAAGTGAGGAGGGTGCCTCATTTGTTCACTCACTCACTCACACTTCTAGTGCGCATATTTTGAAGGTAGTTGTAGTTTCAAGAAGGATAGAGAGGTGCATGCTCATTCCTAATCTTTTCTTGGTGGTTTTGGTCTTTAGTCTTGGCGTTGTATTGGCAATCTATTATTGATGAATTTTTTGCTTGGTTTTCTCACCAATGAGGGTTTCCCAGGATAAATGTTGTGTACCTTGTGATTGTGTTTCTTTCAATGATCCTGCTTATGTTGGTATTCTCTAGTAAACTGAAAAGAACTTAATAAAAAACTCTAAATTTAACATGGTATCGGAGCTTGACTGAATAGAGCACCTTTCACTAGGTATCCAAAAGCGTCACTATTGTTGTACAAGAAAATTAGGGATTTTTATTGGAAAGGAATTTTTGACTAAAAACCATCTAGGGAAGTGTGCCCTACCCTAGTGCATCATTTGGCAGCTTGAGCGCACCTTTTCAGTGGCCAGAGCCTCCAGAAAATAAAACCCTAGTTTTGACTGGTACCAGAAAACTAGAAAACCAAGAAACCAAAACCAACACCAGAAGTACCAATCTAGATTTGCGTAGGTCCAATTTCAAGGGGTAAATTTGGATTTTTTGAAAATAGACAACTCCAACCTACTCACCTCATCCCAACGCATCTCCTAGTAAGTTCAAATTCACTTTCTAAGCAATTTCATTTTTTGGTCATTTTCCTAGCTCTAGGTCAAGATGTCTGCAAGCACCAAGCTTGTTGACAAGTTAGAAGGTGTGGAAAAATTTCGTGCTTGGAAGTACAGAAATGGACTCATTATTGAATAGAATGTCCTTGAAAAATTCATAAAATAAAATGTACCAGAACCCGAATAAGATGCAACCAAAGAAAAATACAAGAAGGATATAGTTAGGACCAAAAGGATCATTGTAGACTCCATTAAATATCACTTGATCCCTCAAGTATCTTCCAAGAATACTCCAAAGTAGATGTTTGAATCCCTAACTAGAATGTATGAAGGAAATAACATCAACTAGAAGATGAACTTCATAACCCAACTCAAGAATAAAAATATGCAAAAATGAGAAACAGTTCAAGACTATTTATCTAGGGTTACTCATTTCAAAGAACATCTAGAATCAATTGGAGACAACTTGGATGAATATGAACTTATCATGGCAACTCTTAATGGTATCACAAGACCTTGGGATGCCTTCATCCAAACCATTAGTGCAAGAAAAGAAAAACTCCAATTTGACATTCTTTGGGAAGAGTGTGTTAAAAAAGAAGCAAGAGTAGCCAACCGAGAAGAAGTGATATTAAGGGATGAAGACCAGGCCCTAAATTATCATTCTAAAGGAGGAAAGAAAAGGTATCATTTCCAAAAGGAGACCCACCTCTATAAGGAATCTCACTCCCCAAAGAGATTCACCCACTTCCATAAAGAATCTCACCCTCCAAGGAGATTCCAGAAATATCAGAAGGGTCAAAGAAAAGAAAAAGATTTATCCTCGTATCAATGTTATCATTGTGATAAGATGAGACACATTGCTAATAATTGTCTTTCCATAAGGGAAGAATACAAGAATAGAAATAAAAAAATACATCATTCCCATGCAGTTGAATATGATGAGCCACCCACGAAGTTAACTAAAGAAGAGAATGAAGATTATGTTTTATTTTCCTCCCTCTCAGGATCTGTGACACCTGGAGAGGGTACTTGGCTCATAGACAGTGGTGCCTCTAAGAACATGAGAGGTCAGAGAGACATTCTCTCTAGCCTTACAAAAAAGGACTTTCCCCAGAAAGTTTCATTTGGAGATGAGTATCAATATCCTATCAAAGGAATGGGAGAATCCACCTACAAACTTGATTCAAGGACTCTGGTGAGAATGAAGGATGTACTTTATGTACCAGGTTTGACAAAGAACTTACTTTCTATTTTATCTCTAGATAAGAAAGGTTTCAGGGTGGTGTTCATAGATGGTGAAGTTCTTATGTGGTCTAAAAGAAAATCCATAGAATATGCAATTGTTATTGGAACAAAAGAAGGTGGCTTGATG
Organism: Picea sitchensis; assembly: GCA_010110895.2. Taxonomy (NCBI): domain Eukaryota; kingdom Viridiplantae; phylum Streptophyta; class Pinopsida; order Pinales; family Pinaceae; genus Picea; species Picea sitchensis. The sequence goes on from SNQJ01S0046843.1 coordinate 46,805, forward strand.
ATCTGGGAGGATCTAGAGAACATATCAGAAGTTTCAGAAGTGTCCTAGGAGGCTCAGAATGGCCTCGACAAATGAGAAAGGGAAAAAACTCAAAGTCCTCAAAGATTAGGAAAATCGGCATCATCGCGAAGAGAACGTCGCAAGATTTCCAATGTCGTAAATGGTTCGTCAAACAGAGTTACGAATCGAAAGATATTCACAGTTAAAGTTTTGGTCAACCTAACCCAGTCAACAGGGATGAGTAAACATCCATATCGTTGACGTTAGCATTAGTACAGATGATGTCAGCATCTGTACAAAGTACGTGGCACAGTCATAGAGAGACACATGTCCTGATGACATCAACATGCTGGCATGGCAGCATCAGAGGCTGCCACGTGTCACTCATTTTTGTCGTTTTCAGATCGACATGTGAACCAATGAAATTGTGACATGTGACAGTCCATACAACCATGTGGCATCCGTACAGCCACATGGTAGGTGACGTGGAAATCGTACTGGACGTGGTAAGTGACTTGGCATTTGTACAGGACGTGGAAGGCACAATGGAAGTGACATCATCATGATGACATGTCCCAATGACAGCGTGCCACGTGGCATGTTGATTTGGCACTTTAGGTCGCCAAAAGGGCCAATGAAAATGTGACACATGGCACCCTTAGGTGATTCCATGTGGCACCACCCAGGATACACCACATGGCCTACTGATAGCGTGACAAGTGGCAGGTACAGTCAGTAGCTTGGCAGACAAGTGGGCTAATGGATGACTGCCACATGGCCCAATCATGGGATGCCACGTGGAAGTGGGAAAATTCCCAATGAGGGCCAATAACCAAAATTCCAATTTAAAAAATAGGTTGGCCAATGACCAACCCCAAATCCTCCAAACTTAGTAGCGATCACACCAAGCTTGGTGGAAAAACCCACCATATCCATCCACGAAATTTGGCGGACCCCAAAATTGAATATGGTTATAACGAATGGGTAAAGTGGGAGGCCTGCGGGTTGGACCCCGGGATCTCCCTAACAACAAACCTTAAATTAATACAAATTTCCAACAAACCAATGACCGATGGTTGGTAAATCTGCCCAGAATTTTGATAAAAGGGTGTGTCTTACCAATGCATGAAGGAGGAGGAGCGCGCCTAGTCCGTACGAGGTCGTGCGACAATATGGGTTTCGATGCATTTCAGTGCATTAATTGCAGAGTTGCATGCAGATCGAGGCAGAGGTCCAGAGAAGGCCTAAAGATGATAGTGTCCAATGGAGACAATTTGACAGTCGATTTTGGGTAATTCGATGACGTGAATCCAATGGCGATGTTTGTTTCGGTAGCAGAGACTCCAATCATCGGGCTAAATTTTTGAAGAGTCAATGCAAGCATGTTTTTTATTATGTTGTTTTCTCATTGAATGTTGCAGCATAGCATGTTTGATACAGGTCTGAAGGAGCATGGAGAGGTTGTAGCAAGGCAACAAGACTAACTTATTCCTTATATTTCTTCCTTTCTTCTCTTCTTACACATAACCAAATCAACTACATGTGAAAGAGACTTTATGGCACTTGGATGATAAGTGGCCAACAATGCAGTCATGAATATCGTAGTTTTGGGATCTGTGTATGGGCTGCATATATGCTTGGATATGAGCACCATATCTAAGGCATTCTATGGCTCCATGATGATGGGGGTCATTTATTATTCTTCCTCTTTTTTTGTATTGAGTATGTGGGAATGATGTCCATGTCAGCAGCATGGATGCCTCATGAGCATGATAACTTGTGAAGCTTGTGAACATTCATGATCACATTACGATCTCTTGTAGTCGTCACCAAAAATGGACTCTGGCCTTACAATTTGTAAAGGAGAGACATCATTATAGGGAGGAGAATAAAGCAATCAAGCTTTGGGGCAAGACCCGAAGATGTATAGCCCACATCAAGAAAAAATTGTTATCAAGGGAAGTGTCATATCTCTTATGTGTATTATGTTCTTATGTTGTTTTTCATGAATTTACGCACGTAGATTATTAAATGCAAGCATGACATATAACACATAAGGTAGCTAAAAGAGGCTTTAATTCAATTTGGATTCAAGTTTATAAAGACTTCAACTATACATTTAATTGAAATATGCTCAAGTAAAATGATCTATCATTGACCCTTTGAAGGAGTGACAGGATCAAACAATTATTGGAAAGTAATCACCCTCGGGTTCAAATCAAGTGGTATCAGAGAAGGCTTGATACCGGTTGCAGGTGTTGAAGCTGAGAATGGTGAGATCGCCAAAACAATTGTGGTTCGATGAGCTTCAAGAGCTCAACCAAATCCTTCAAGCAGAGATTGTTGGATTGAAGACATTGATGCATATTGCAGAGGAGGAGAACCAAAGGTTGCAAAAGAAGATACAAGCCATGAAGATGCAAATAGGGGAAGGCTCTACGAATGAGACGGTGATAAGACCATTTTGTGACCATGGAAACTTCACCAGTTATGGGTTCGAGGACGACAGTGCAAATGAATTCACACTTTGTCAAGCAAGTGAAAATGACATCCAGGCATCCAGAAACTGAGGAGGATTCCTAGAAGCATCATACACTGATCCTTCTCACCAAGAACAACTGGACACACCTCAAGAAGTAGACCAAGAGTCCCAACTTGGGATGGAGGTAAATAAACCATGTTTATTTCCTTTCTTTATTAATGTTGATGACTCTTTTAAAGTCCTTGAATAACATACTTAAAGATGATGAGAATGATAGGATACGAAGGAGGAGGCCTTGGAGCCAATGGCCAAGGTATTGTGGATCCCATCGAGGCAGTGGTTTGGCCTCGATATGTTGGGATAGGTTATGTCCCAAAGGATGTTGGAGAAAGCTCCAAAACCATTCAAGAAGAAGACCCTAGGATAGTCACTGAGACCCTAGAAGTCAACAGTTCATCGGGAGATGAAAATGATTCAATGCAGGATGAGAGCACATATTTTCATGATCGAGGATTCGAGACATCTCTAGGCAGATATGAGCATCACAATGAAGGAGCTGAGGCCAAATCTTCTTGCCATTCTGACTCCCGATACAACTCACCGAGGTATAATAAATATCGAAACTCTAAAATTCAATTTGATTATAAGCATGTTAATAATATACAATAGAGCTTGTGGCATCAAAGACCATGCATTTTTTATGGATTGAATAACCATGAAGTGTCCTAGTGTTGGAAGAGAAAATCCTTGTACAGGAAGGTTATGGAAACTAGGGAAAGACAAGGATAGAAGATCTCTCTCCACACATATAGAGGAGCAGGGGAAATACACCTCTGAAGGAGAAAGGCTATTGTGGCCATTGTAGCAAATATGGACATCATGAGGCCACTTTTTGGGCCTTGCATCTAGATCTACATCCCAAGAGGAACAAGAAGATCAGGCAGATAGCTCCAAGGGAGACAACCAACCAGGCAGTGTTGCAGGGAAATCCGCCATCATGAGGAAACCAACTACCAAAGGAAGGACAACTCGGTAAAGAGGGCATGTTTGACGTAATGACTGAACGGATGGGGGAAATCCTTGAGTTAGTTGAGAGTGGCCATCTTTGTAAATCACATGTTGCGATTCAGACCCCATAGAAGGGCATTGTGTAAAAGTGATAATTGTTTGATTCACTTCTTTTCTTGCATATGTTGATATTTTTAGGCCTTGTGAGGTAGTTTGGGTATGGGTTTTGTTTTGTAATTCCAATGGACATGAAAATTATAATGTAAATACTTTTGGGGACCAAAATTCCTTTCATTTGGGAGGCATGATCTAGGAGGATCTAGAGAATATATTAGAAGTTTCAGAAGTGTCCCAGGACGCTGAGAATGGCCTCGACAAATGAGAAAGGGAAAAAAATAAAATTCCTCAAAGCTCATGACAATTGGCATCATCGCGAAGAGCGTGTTGCAATATTTCCAATGGTGTAAACAATTCATCAAACAGAGTTACAGATTGAAAGATATTCACAGTCAAAATTTTGGTCAACCTATCCTAGTTAGCAGGGATGAGTTAGCATCCGTACTACTGATGTCAGCATAAATACGAATGATTTCATCATTCGTACAGAGTACATGGAACATTCATAGAGAGACAAGTGTCATGATGATGTCAGCATGCTGATTTGGCAACATTAGAGGTTGCCACGTGTCACTCATTTTTGGCGTTTTCAGGTCGACATGTGGACGAATGAAAATGTGACACGTGGTAGTTCGTACAACCATGTGGAATCCGTACAACCACATGGAAGGTGACATGGCATCGGTACCATACGTGGAAGGTGATGTGGCATCTGTACAGGATGTGGCAGGCACAGTGGTAGTGACGTCAGCATGCTGACGTGTCCCAATGACAATGTGCCATGTGGCATGATGATTTGGCACTTTGGGCCGCCAAAAGGGCCAATGAAAATGTGACACATGGCACCCTTAGGTGACACCATGTGGCACCACCCATGATATGCCACATGGCCTATTGACAACATGACAAGTGGCAGGTACAATGAGCATCTTGGCAAACAAGTGGGCCAATGGATGGTCACCATGTGGCCCAGTCATGGGATGTCATGTGGTAGTGGGAAAATGATCGATGTGGTCCAATAACCAAAATTCCAATTTAAAAAAGGGGTTGGCCAGCGACCAACCGCAAATCCGCCAACCTTAGCAGCGATCCCACCAAGCTTGGTGAAAAAACCCACCATATCCATCCACCAAATCTGGTGGACCCCAAAATTGAATATGGTTATAACAGATGGGTAAAGTGGGAGGCCCACGGGTTGGACCCCGAGATCTCCCCAGCAAAAAACCTTAAATTAATACAAATTGCCAATAGACCAATGACCGGTGGTTGGGAAATCCTCCCAGTATTTTGATAAAAAGGTGTGTCTTACCAATTCATGAAGGAGGAGGAATGTACCCAGTCCATATGAGGTCGTGAAACGGCATGGATTTCAATGCAGTTCGGTGCATTAATTGCAGATTTGCATGCAGATCGAGGCAGAGGTCCAGAGAAAGCCTGAAGGTGACAGTGTCCAATGGAGACAATTTGACAGTCGATTTTGGGTAATTCGACGACGTGAATCCAATGGCGATGTTTATTTCGGTAGCAGATACTCCGATCAACATGCTAAATTCTAGAAGAGATCACGTAAGCATGCTTTTTATTATTTTGTTTTCTCATTTAATGTTGCAGCATAGTATGCTTGATACAGGTTTGAAGGAGCATGGAGAGGCTGCAGCAAGGCAACAAGACCAACTTATTCCTTTTATTTATTCCTTTCTTCTCTTCTTACACATAACCAAATCAGCGACATGTGAAAGAGACTTTATGGCACTTGGATGATAAGTGTCCAAAGAAGTAGTCAGGAATCTTGTAGTTTTGGGATTTATGTATGGGTTGCATATATGCTTGGATATGAGCAGTAGATCTAAAGCATTCTTTAGCTCCACGATGATGGGGGGATGGGAGTCATTTATTATTATTTCTCTTTTTTTGTATTGAGTATGTGGGAATGATGTCTATGTCAGCATCATGGATGCCTCATGAGCATGAGAACTTGTGAATATTGTAAACATTCCTGATCACATTACGATCTCTTATAGCCATCACTGAAAATGGACTTTAGCCTTACAACTTGTAAAGGAGAGACATAATTATAATGAGGAGACTAAAGAGTTCAATATTTGGGGCAAGACCCTGAGACGTAGCCCACATCGGGTGAACTATGTTATTAAGGGAAGTGTCATATCTCTTATGTGTATTATGTTCTTATATTGTTTTTCATGAATTTCCACACATAGATTATTAAATTCAAGCATGACATATAACACATAAGGAAGATAAAAGAGGATTTAATTCAATTTGGATTCAAGTCTATAAAGACTTCAACTATACCTTTAATTGAAATCAGTGCAAGTAAAACGATCTATAACTGACCCTTTGGAGGAGTGACAGGATCAAACAATTATTGGAAACTAATCACCCCCGGGTTCAGATCACTTGTATAAGTTAAGAGGTTACTCGGATGCAGCCTTGACTCACTCCACTAAGAGTCCATGTGAACTTTGGAATAGAAGACTAGCTCACATCAACTACAAAGCCTTACCATATGTAAGCAAGGTAGTTACAAGTTTACCTGAATTCAAGGTTAATAATGAAGGTGTGTGCAAGGGGTGTGTGCAAGGGATGTGCGCAAGGAAAGAACATAAAGAATCATTTCCCAAAGAGAGATAGTAAAGAAGAATGAATCTTGGAGCTCATCCACTTAGAAGTATGTGGTCCAATGCCATCAACCTCTCTAAGTGGGTATGTATACTATGTGTCATTTATTGATGATAATTCTCACAAGACTTGGGTTTATTTCTTGAAATCAAAAGATGAGGTACTCAGAAAGTTCAAGGAATTAAAAGCTTGGGTAGAAAATCTCTCTGAAAGAAAAATCAAGATACGCAGGTTTGATAATGGAGGAGAATACACCTCAAATGAATTTGGAAGTTTTTGCAGAGATGTCGTGATTAAGAGGGAGCTCACCATTCCCTATAATCCTCAACAAAATGGTGTAGAAAAAAGAAAGAATCGAACAATAATGGAAGCAGTGAAGACTATGATCCACGATCAAGATCTTCCAATGCACTTATGGGTTGAAGCAGCAAGAACAACAGTTTATGTCCAAACCAGATTATCCCATAGTGCACTTGGATTCAAAAACCCCAAATAAATATTCTCCAGAAAGAAGCCAGAAGTAAGTCATCTCAATATATTTGGTTGTCCAATGTTTGTACACATTCCAAAAGAAATGAGAACTAATATAGATCCTTCAGGAACGAAAGGAACATTTTTTGGATACTATGAGGTATCTAAGGCCTTCAAAATTTACATACCAGGTTACCATCATATTGAGATCAGTAGAGATGTAACCTTTCATTAAGATGCAACACTCAAAATATCAAGTAAATGTCAACTTGAAGAAGTATATGAAGAAGAACCTATAGCTCCCAGAGTTGCAAAACCTGTGAAGGAAGTTATAGTTACCCCTCATGATGATATTCTAGAAGGTCATGATGTGATAGAATCTCAAGAACCTCCCCAGATTACAATCTCTCACAAGAGAAATCCATCTTGGGCAATGGAACTTATTCAATATGGAGAGAAGTATGGTGCCCCAGAAGGAACCATGAGACAAAGCAAGAAACCTAATATATTCTCCAGTTATATGTCCTTGATATGTGCTCTCATGGAAAAGGAACATGCTTTCTTTGAAGAAGCCATTCAGAAGAAAGAATGGGTGGATGCCATGACGGAAGAATACCAGTCCATTATAAAGAATGATGTATGGGAAATAGTTTCCAAACCAAAGAACAAATATGTGGTATCTCCAAAATGGATATACAAGATAAAACATGTTGCAAATGTAAGTATTGAAAAACATAAAGCAAGGTTTGTAGCTTGTGGTTTTTCTCAAAAGGAAGACATTGATTATGAAGAGACGTTTGCTCATGTAGCCAGATACACTTCTATCAGAACCATCATAGCTCTTACAACCAAGATGAAGTGGAAGTTACCCCAGATGGATGTGAAAACAACGTTATTAAATGGTGTTATCGAAGAAGAAGTGTATATAGAACAACCACAAGGGTTTGAAGTTGAATATAGAAAGACTCATGTTTGCATATTGAAGAAAGCTCCGTACGGATTGAAGCAAGCTCCTAGAGCTTGGTATGATAGAATTGATAGTTTCCTAATGAGCTTGGGATTTACCAAGAGTAAAGTTGATTCTAACATTTACATTAAGGTCATGAATGATGAGCCAGTTATATTTTTATTGTATGTGGATGACTTATTCTTAACAAGAGAAGCAAATATCATCACATATTGTAAGAAGAAGCTCGCTACAAAATTTGAGATGAAAGACCTAGGCCTGATGCATTATTTCTTAGGTCTTGAAGTTTGGCAGAGCCCAAAGAAGATACTCTTTAACCAAGGGAAGTATGCAGATGAAATACTGAAGAGGTTTGACATGTTGGAATGTAAAGCCATGAATACACCCATGGAAACAAAGTTGAAGCTCCTGGTTGATACTTCATCAGAATTGGTTGATGCTACTATGTATAGACAGATCATTGGTTCATTGATGTATCTGATAAATACCAGGCCAGATATATGTTTTTTTGTGAACACCTTGTGTCGGTATCTGGTATATCCTAGACGTGTTCACCTTGTATCTACAAAGCATGTGATGAGATACCTTAAGGGTACATTAGAATATGGTCTATGTTATAATGGAGATCATGACTTCAGATTGTATGGTTATACTGATTCAGATTGGGATGGAAGTGTTTCTGATAAACAAAGCAATTCAGGATGTTGTTTCAGTCTAGAGTCATCCATGACTTCATGGCAGAGAAGGAAGCAATCCAGTATTGGTCTCGACACGACAGAAGTGGAATACATTGCAGCATGTTCCGCCAGTTGTGAAGCCATATGGATTCAGAAGTTGTTGTTGACGGGTCTATTCGATCTGGAGATGAAAGCCACCATGATTCTATGTGATAACCATAGTTGCATAAAGATGATAGAGAACCCAACGTTCCATGACAAGTCGAAGCACATAGAGATATGGTATCACTACATTCATGATCTGGTGCAGAGAGGAGTTGTAAAGCTCCAATATGTTGGCACAGATGAGCAAGTTGCATATGTGTTACCCAAGCCTCTATCTCGTGTGAAGTTTGAATACTTCCGAGACATGCTTGGTATAGTCCGAAAGGACCTCCCTCGAAAGGGGGAGTGATGTTGATGATACTATGGTATCCTAACCAACAACGGGTAGCTCCGTCGGGATTTTATATCCTATGGGATTGATCATCCCCGGGCAGATCCCGAAGGTCTGGTAAGGACGGTCTGTCAGAGTACATGTGCATGTATATGCCAGTTGTGGTCAGTAGTGGTAGCTTTGTTAGGATTCCTGGGTAGTCCCTGAAGGTCCAGTTAGGATAGTCTATAAGAGTACCATGTGGTAGCTCCATTAAGATTTTACATCCTAGGGAATCTTATGATTCCTGGGTAGATCTCGAAGCTCTGTTAAGGATGGTCTTTTAGAGTACCACAAAATATTTTTGTTTCTCCTGCCTCATTCTGTTGTCATATGATGATGATGTTGTATGAGCCTCGTGTTGATTGTTGATGATGTCATATCAGCCTTGTGTTGTTGATGATGATGTTGTATTAACCTCATGTTGTTGATGATGGTGTTGGTGATGTTTTTGTCTTAGTGTTATGCTAATTGGTGTTGATGCAAATGATGATGATGTTATTCCATCTCCATGCTATGAATGATGATGTTATTGATGATGAGAAAAACTTTCGATGATTTGTAGATATGTCAGTCAATGTTCCAGATGTTGGTGATGTTTCTGCCCTCTCTCTCTCCTGATGATGTTGTATTGGGTTATGTATGTAGAATACCCTTCTCGTTAAGGGGGAGTATTGAAATATTGTAACTTCGAAGAATATTCTAATTATAATTGAGTTATTATCTTATAGATCAAATCCCCTTTTGTAGATTGATCATGTTGGGTCTTGTATAAGACAAAATATCCTTTTGAGGATTGGTCAAACCGTGGTTATATGGTGGTGTTTGTAAAGTCGGCCCCTGGGATTTAATAAAGAGGTTTTAACCACTATTGGAAGAATTCGGCCCTACATGATGAAGAGACATAACCCTAGTGCCTCCTCAACTAGAATTTATAAGTGAGGAGGGCATCTCATTTGTTCACTCACTCACTCACACTTCTAGTGTGCATCTTTTGAATGTAGTTGCAATTGCTAGAATAAGGAGAGAGAGGCACATGATTAGTCCTAGTCTTTTCTTGGTGGTTTTGGTATTTAGTCTTGACATTGTATTGGAAATATATTATTGAGGAAGTTTTTGCTGGGTTTTCTCCCCCATGAGGGCTTCCCAGGATAAATGTTTTGTACCTTCTGATTGTGTTTCTTTCAGTGATCTTGCTTATGTTGTTATGCTCTAGTAAATTGAAAAGAACTTAACAAACAACTCTAAATTTAAAAATAACCCTATTGGCTACAACCCTTTTTAGGTGTTCTTGGAGTTCCAACCATTATCCCCCATTGATATAGCTCTGTGTACTACAGTTTCACAGACAGAGTCCTCACACACTCAGACTGAGGCAGATCAAGTAGTAAAATTTGTTTAACGGATCCAACACGTTCAACAACAGGTTCATGACATCCTTCAAAAGGCTAATGCCAAGTAAAAACAACAACACGACCAACATCAAGTTCCATGCTCAGGTTGGTGACAACATATCATACAATATGTCGGATTGCCAAAGAATGACAACTCCTTCAGCAAGGAAAATAGCTCACTAAGATTCAAATTCAGCAAAAGTCTCTCTATATCCTACAGGAATTTGACACAATGGGGACCATTGCTTCCTAAGGAGGGAGGATTGGTCCAGATAGAAATTTGTGGGCATCCACCTCTTCAATTGAATCAACATTTTTGATCCCATAGTTTTGATAAACCATGACTTTTACTATTGGTGGTATGAGCCCATGGTTTTTGTAACCCATGGTATTGTAAAATGAGAAAAAGAAAATAAAAACATACAATAATATTAAAATAAGTGAAACAATATGACTTTTGAGGGAAAGGGAATATGTAAGTATTATATATACGAGCCCCCCCCCCATTTGTAAAAGGATGTATTAATATTCCTTTATGATGTAGTCTACAAGGTCCCCCTTTCAACCTTTTGTAAAAAACAAATTGCTAATGAGTGTAGCGAAGATATTTTTCTCTTCACAGATAAGTTACGACCATTCTAGCAAATTTGTGTTCTACTATATTATTCATTGATAAAAGTTGGGTTTCACCACATTTATGTGTTCTTTGCGATAGTTTTGTTTGAATCTCAATTTGTTCTCAACATAATCTAGATCATTGACAGAGGGGGAGAGAGAGTGAGAGTGAGATAGGGGGATAGGGAGTGGTGGGAGAGGGGCATATGC
>SNQJ01S0046844.1:28597-48510 GCA_010110895.2 Picea sitchensis
GAATTTTCTTAGATTAGAGTTAGATGCCTACTCCTGCATATATTTTGCTGGCATCATCACAAGCTTACGAGCATCCCTGGTTGATATTAAATCGTTGAGAATTTATATGACACAAATTTCACTCAACAATATGTTGAAGTAATTATTCAGCAAGTCATAAATGCTTATTGAGCCAAGCATCCTCGGCTCATGAGCTACATGAATGAGGTGTGGGACTCAATCAAAAATTTCTTCTCAGCTTTCAACATATCTTTTATTCCAAGGGAGAAAAATGCTTTGGTTGATTCCTTAGCCATTTCGGTGAGTCTGTTCAGAATCCCTCTGTCGCCTAAGAAAAAATACAACGTTGAGATAAAATATAGACCAGCTATACTAGACAATGTCATACATTGGAAGGTATTCGAAGATGATTTTGAAATCAATAATTTTCTGCAGGTTGTCAATGAATTTTCTGAGTTGCACATTGACCAGGACCCGGACCTTGAAGGTCACCCCTTCCCTGAGGTATTTTCAAATAAAATTGCTAATCACCAGATTATTCAGCTGCCTAGCAATCACATTCCAAGGGGACTAGTCCCTTTAGAAAGATTGTTCAATGGGAATGATGTGGCAGTAAAGGGTAGGGTTTCAGATGAAGATGCTCACATAGCTGACTACAACATTGGCACACTGGATGAGCCTGAGTTTGTCAAGTTGTCAATCATTTTGACCAGAGAACAAAGGGCCGAATATACCAAGTTATTAAGAGAATTTGCTGATGTGTTTGCATGGACCTATGAAGACCTCAAGACATATGACACATCTGTCATTGAACACAAGATCCCACTGAAGAAAGAGGCTAAACCATTTAGGAAAAAGCTAAGACAAATAAATCCCATATTGCTACCTGTCATGGAAAAAGAAGTGAAGAAATTGTTAGATGCCCAAATCATTGTCCCCTTGAGATATTTTGAATGGGTGGCCAATTTGGTCCCGGTAAGGAATAAAAGTGGAAAGATCAGGGTTTGCGTCGACTTCAGGAATCTGAACAAAAGATCAAGAAAGGACAATTATCCCCTACCTAAGATGGAACACATATTGCAGAGGGTAACCGGTGCATCTAGGATATCCATGATTGATGGTTTTTCTGGTTATAACCATATATCATTCATGCCTAAGGATAGAGAAAAAATGGCCTTCACCACTCTTGGGGCACATTCATGTATGCCAAAATGCCCTTTGGATTGATGAATGTAGGAGAAACATTTCAGCTAGCCATGGATATAGCCTTCATCAGGGAAAAAGATCAGTTTGTGGTGATCTATCTCGATGACATCATAGTCTTCTCCAGGTCTGATAAAGAACACTGCTATCACTTAAGGAAAGTTTTCTCGAAATGCCAAAGGTTTGGTCTTTCCCTGAATCCCAAGAAATATTTGTTTTCTATGATGGAGGGAAAGTTGTTAGGCCATATAGTATCAACAAAAGGAATGAGAATTGATCCCAGTAGAGTAGAGGCAATTCAGACCCTATCACTCCCCAGGTCTAAGAAAGAAGTCCAGGCCTTCTTAGGAAAGATTAACTTTCTGAGGAGGTTCATCTCAAATTTTGCTGAATTGGTGAAGCATATCACAATCATGATAAAAAAGGGTAATGAAGTGAAATGGACTGCCGAACCCAGGGAATATTTTGTCCAAATAAAAAGGGCATTGACTGAGGCACCTGTGTTGATCATTCCTAACTATTCCAAGGACTTCCTAGTCTTTTCTTTCGCTTCTTTTGATACAGTAGTAGCGATATTATTGCAGAAAAATGAGGAAGGGCGAGAGCAACCCATTTCTTTCTTTAGTAAAGCATTAAGGGATGCAGAAATCATGTACGAAATCATGGAGAAACAAGCCTATGCCTTGGTGAAATCTCTCAAATCTTTCAGAGTCTATGTCTTGCACTCAAAAGTGACCGCATATGTTCCTTCAGCCTCTGTGAAGGACATCCTTGTACAACTCGACATAGATGGGAGAAGAGTCAAATGGATTTCTAAGATCTTGGAGTTTGATCTGGAGATCAAGCCCACCAAGTTGGTTAAAGAGCAGGGTTTAGCCAAGCTACTGGCCAAATCCAATTGCAGAGCCTTGGGGATTAGTCTACTCAATACTTTCTCAGGAACTCAGCAAGTTTATTCACCTAGCCAATTTTCTCGGGATGACTTGCCACTAACAGAATGTGTCTGGTATCGAGACATATTGTACTTTCTGTAGGAGTTGACGCCCCCTGATGGAATGGGTAAAAGTAAGGCAAGATATTTAAAACTCAAGGCGGTCAAATATTGCCTCATTGATCGAGTCCTATACTGGAGAGACCCTCTAGGGGTTTTGCTGAGGTATTTGAGCCCACAGGAATCCCAGAAGGTTATATTTGAATTCCATAACGGCCTTTATGGAGGAAATTATTTTTGGAAGACCACATCTCACAAAATCCTCAAGGATGGGTATTATTGGCCCACTTTATTCACTGATGTCTGCAGAGAAATCAGAGCTTGCATCAAATGCCAAAAGTTCTTAGGAAAGAAACAGCTTAGACCACTACAACTGAATCCTGTAGTAGCTTCAACACCTTTTCAACAATGGGGGCTGGACTTCATTGGAGAAATCCATCCTCCCTCAAGTGGAAAACACAGATGGATCCTGACTGCAACAAACTATTTCACCAAGTGGATAGAAGTTTCCCCCACCAGAAGTGCATCACATAAAGTAATTATCAGCTTCCTAGAGGATATCATAGCCAGATTTGGCTATCCCAACAGGATTGTCATTGATAATGCTGCTTCATTCAAATCCAAGCCTCTGATTAAGTTCTATGAGTAGTTCAAGATCTCGCTAATTCATTCCACCCCCTGTTATCCTCAAGGAAATGGACTGGCATAATCTTCCAATAAAAGCCTAATCAAGCTCATTAAAAGATTATTGGAAGACAATAAGAAGGCTTGGGATTCAAAGCTCAAATTTTCTCTATGGGCCGATTGAGTGACAACGAAAAAATCCCTGGGCACCTCGCCTTTTTAGCTAGTCTACGGAACAGAGTCGGTTTTTCCCACTCATCTCACCTTACCTGCAGTGAAATTATTTCAAGATTATGAAGGAGAGATAGATCATATGGTCAGAAGGATTCATCATATGGTGGAAGTACAATAGATCAGGGAATAGGTGATGGACGCAGCTCATAGTCATCAACAGAAGGTCAAACATGCCTTTGACAGGAAGGTTAGGAAGAAGGAGTTTGAAATCAGGGATTTGGTGCTTAAGTGGGATGCGGCCAGACAGGATAAGGGAAAACACAGCAAGGTTGATGCCGATAGTTATGTATTCCTCATACATAATATAGAGGAAAAGTGCAAAGTATGGAAAGACCTCCAATGATCCTTATTCATAATTCTGAAATGTCACAGGTTGATGACGATAGTTATCAGAACACTAGCTATAGCTAATTATACAACCAACATGTAGAGAAAGTACTTAAAGGAGCTTCGTCACTCATACCTTACTTATACTCTGTTTTTTCTTAAAGAATAAGAGAATATATATAGACTTGGGTAGAAAAATCTTTCTAGTATTCAGACGACATTAAGGACTTTCGGTGACCTAATCAGTATTTCAGCTAATTTGAAAAACTTAAGGGCAAGAGATCTAGATAAAGAAAAGATATTTTGCAATAGTCCAGAGGACATCTACAGATAGCAGAAGAAGCTAGGTAGTTAAGTTTTTCAATTCTGAAAATTTTCATAAAGTTACAGGATTCATTAGTTAATAGGCCCAAATTTTGCCTCTATTAACTACCAAAAGCATGGGTTTTTGATAGTTAACAAGCCCTCTTAACTACCGAAACCTGTACATGGTAGTGATGTCATATTTTTTCCCAGATTTAACTTTTTCTCAACCAAATCTTTCGAGGTTGGTTTCTAAAGATGCATAATAATTAAATACATCAGATTTAAGGTTTTATCTTGATGTATTTAATGTTTAATAAGGTGGAAAAGTGAAAATGGTGACCTAGTTGATAAGAAAAAAAACTATCTTTTTGCCAAAGGTGGCAAATTCAAATTTCCTATGAGGATTCATCAGCCTTGGAAGGCTTTCTACATCTGTCAAAGAGTTTGGAGGATATAAAGGCTATCAATATAGAGTCTGACACCTAAGATAGGATATTTTGTTTTGACTTTCCATTTTTAGAATTCTAGATCCATTTTTATAGGATCTCATCCTACACTTGTTTGGTTTGACTATTTTTAGCAAATCTGATCCATCTTTCAAGGATCTAGATTTCATCTTGGCAAGTCTATAAAAGACAAAGACATTTGAAGCACCAAAAGGTTCTATTTTGAGTTCTATATTCTACTATTATTTTTATACAAGCACTTTCTTTAATATATATCAAGCTTACATGCAAGCTTCTTTTATTTGTTTTTGTCAGACCCTCCTTCATCTTGTCTATGCATATGAGGTGGAATTACGTTCTTTGTCTCACAATTTAATGGTCACATAGTAGCTTGTCATCTTACTTTTGATTGTTAAGAAAAGAATCATAAGCATCTTTTGGCTGGTTGTTGACCCATCATATATATGGTTTATGTATGTTTGGTTAACCCGATTGGTTTCTTATCCATTTGTTATACAAATCTATCTGATAAATAGATCTATCATATATATGGTTTATGTATGTTTTGGTTAACCGATTGGTTTTCTTATCCATTTGTTATACAAATCTATCTGATAAATAGATCTTGAAGGTCTTGTATTGCATGAAT
Organism: Picea sitchensis; assembly: GCA_010110895.2. Classification (NCBI taxonomy): domain Eukaryota; kingdom Viridiplantae; phylum Streptophyta; class Pinopsida; order Pinales; family Pinaceae; genus Picea; species Picea sitchensis. Next base: position 33,378 of record SNQJ01S0046844.1, read on the forward strand.
ATAGTTAGACTGTCTTGAAGATATAATCCAGAGATTAAGATATTCATCTTGATCCAAACCCACACCTATTATTGAGAAAATAGTTTCCAAAAAGATTAAGTTACCAAGCATCTCTGACTTACAACCTAGGAGAGTTTCCTGGAGTGATAACAAATTGGTGCCGTTGTCGGGGAGAGGAGATTGAAGCTCAGCTTCCGTGGGATATGACATTAGATCTATTCCTTGATGATAGACAAGGATTAGACATTACATTGGTTGTAATCATCTATCTAGAGACTCCATGGAGGACGAATTCAGTGGCGACTCCATGAAGAACAAATTCAGTGGCGACTCCATGAAGAACGGATCTATTAGTGACTCCACTAGTATATAAATGAACTAGATCTTAGCAAAGAGGTATGTGTTCTGCAATTTCTCAATTATTTTTGGTTACCCTAATCTAGTGCCTAGTAGAGATGAATGGGAAAATAGTCTTCCCAGATTTCAAGGAGAAGAATGGGAAGTGTCAGCTGAACATTTGTTGGACTTTCATGATTACATGCATCGGTTGCAAGTTGTGCATGAGGATGTTCAGATCTGGCTCTTCTATTTTTCATTAGAGGGAATGTCTCATGATTGGTACCAGTCTCTGCGTTATGCCAGTATCAACTCTTTGGCAGATTTTCATGCTGCTTTTCATGTGTTTTGTAAAGGAATATTTTCATATGACTTTCTATTTCCTGAATGTTTTCATGAGTTCAATTTACTGTATAAAGATCCCAACATTCGTGAAGACTTTGTTGCAGTAGAGGATACTCTTCATTATGATCAGGAAATTTTTGATCCACATTTTGATAACCATGATGATGCTTTTGACTTTGTATTGAACGCATCCATTAAATATGGTTGTCATGAAGATTCAGAGGTGTTGAATGATAATTATAACATAGACACATCTGACATCATATCAGATGTGTCTGTTGTTGTAGAAGATCAACATGTTTATTTTGAGTATATTGATGTCAAAGAGAAAATGTTTATATCATCAGGTGAAATTGATAAATTAGCGAGTGACATTTTCAGATCTGTAGAAGATAATGAGGGTAGCCTACTGTTTCAATATTTGCAGGAACTGATAGTTTGCAACAGATACAAAGAGAGTGATGGTGAAGAGGAGAAGAAAGGTTCAGATCAGAAATTGATTTTGTATTTTCCTCTAACAGAGATCAAGCAGTCTACATTCAGCATTGAGTTTTGTGAAGGAAAAGAAGAGAAGCATTACAATCAGTTGGGACAACAACAAGAAGAGGTATTTCTTTGTGGTTTTTATGGTCCCGTTGTTGATTATCTTGAGATTATGAGCAACATATATGTTAAAATATTTCTGTCAAGTGAAAGTCGGCTTTATCATCTCTTCAAACCACTTTCCTGTTCAATGTACATTCTTTTATTTTTGGATTCAAGATCAAGAACAGGTTTAGTGAATCATTGTCTGACATGGATTCATTGGAAGCATGTGTTTACTTGATTAAGCATAAGTACAATGGTTAGAGTAGGAGTAGAGAGAGAATAAGCTCGCCATTGAGCATGCGATCCTTTTCAGTGTAGTAGTTTGCAGCAGGAACTTGTGTTCAACACTTTGTTAGAGTTTGAATAAGTTACAGGAGTTGGATTAGGTTTTGAAATCAAATTTTGACACTCCATAGCCCAATGGATGCGAGGCATTGCTAGCAGGTTTACAGTTGAAAATTTGTGGACAAATTGAAAAGATCTAGTGAGGCTATTAATGACTCCATAGCCCAATGGAATTGACACAAATACAAAATTGTGGATGATTGCAAAGCACGCTATAGACATGCTACAGGTTTGCAGAGGAATAGTTGCACAAGCCACATGACTCCATAGCCCAACAGATAAGGTGACTGGAACTACTTGTTATTGGACCCTCACTGGGAGGATTCCATCCCTGAGTAGGATCCAGATGTTATCTCCTCAAATAGCACTGTCATTTTTTCAAATTTTAGGTGATAGGAAGAGGTCAAAAAATTTGTTTCTAAATTTTTTTAGGTGTGTTAGATGTTCTACTTTCTAAAAATAAACTTGGAACAAGCATTGTATTTGGTCTTCTCAAGAAAAAGAGAGAATATCAGGTTTCAGTGGTTTAGGTGGGCCTGAAAAGCACTCATTAACCACCAAAAGAAGAGCTTTCGATGGTTAACAGGCTAAATTCGGAGGCTAGTTAACCACCGAAAGTGCAGGTTTTCCAGAAAAAAACTTCCTTGGGAAAAATCATTTTTCTCAGCCGTGGAAAGTCCTTTTAGCATGCTCAAATAGTTGATTGAAAACTACACATCCTAATATTTCCAATGGTGCTTTCAGATCTTAATTTAGAGCTCGGGAAGGCAGTCAAAATTTCCCCACAAGATCAGGTGTCGGTTAACAAATTTTGTAAATCCAGAGGTTTGATAAATGCATGCACAACTGGATTTGTAAGTGTTTGAAAGATGGTATCATTACATTTGATCAGAGTTTTATACTTTGTACTACTTGCAAACCTCCATTTTTTATTTCAACTTGAAACCATGGCATACACAGAAATCTATGAGGTGACTTCTTGCCTAATTGTTTTGATTAGTCACATGTCAATATGTCAAAGCCATACGTGCCGAGCAAATAGAGGAATTATTCAACTATTTGCAAATATCGAAATATGCATAGGTGTATCTTTGATGGAAATCATTTATCAAGGTAACTATATAGGAAGGAGTTATGTATTCCTCATACAAAATACAGAGGAAAAGTGCAAAGTATGGAAAGACCTCCAACGATCCTTATTCAAAATTGTGGAATGTCACAGGTTGATGAAGATAGTTATCAAAACACTAGCTATAGATAATTATACAGCCAACCTGTAGACAAATTACTTAAAGGAGCTTGGTCATGGTCACTTATACCTTACTTATACTTTGTTTTTGCCTAAATAATAAGATCATATATATAGACTTGGGTAGCATGCTCTTTCCAACAGTCAGACGACATTAAGGACTTTCAATGACCTAATCAGTATTTCATCTAATTTGCAAAACTTCAAGGCAAGAGATCTAGATAAAGAAAATATATTTTGCAATAGTCCAGAGGACATCTACAGATAGCAGAAGAAGCCAGGTAGTTCAGTTTTGCAATTCTAAACATTTTCAGAAAGTTACAAGATTTGGTAGTTAACAGACCCAAATTTTGCCTCTCTTAACTACCAAAAGCAGGGCTTTTCGATAGTTAACAGGCCCTCTTAACTACCAAAACCTGTACATGGCAGCGAGGTCATATTTTTGCCCAGATTTGAGTTTTTCTCAACCAAATCTTTCGAGGTTGGCTTCTAAAGATGCATAATAATTAAATACATCATATTTAAGGTTTTATCTTGATGTATTTAATGTTTAAGAAGGTGGAAAAGTGAAAATGGTGACCTAGTTGATGAACAAAAAAACTGTCTTTTTGCCAAAGGTGGAAAATTCGAATTTCGTATGAGGATTCATCATCCTTGGAAGGATTTCTACATCTGTCAAAGATTTTGGAGGATATAAAGTCTATCAAGATAGATTTTGACACCTAAGATAGGATATTTTGTTTTGACTTTCCATTTTTAGAATTCTAGATCCATTTTTATAGAATCTCATCCTACACTTGTTTGGTTTGACTATTTTTAGCAAATTTGATTCATCTTTCAAGGATCTAGATTTCATCTTGTCAGTCTATAAATCCAAAGACATTTGAAGCACCAAAAGGTTCGATTTTGAGTTCTATATTCTATTTTTTTTGTATGAAAGACATTTTCTTTAATATATCAAGCATGCAAGCTTCTTTCATTTGTTATTGTCAGACCCTCCTTCATCTTTGTCTATGCATATGAGTGGAATTCGTTCTTTTGTCTCTGTTTAATGGTCCTATGGTAACTGTCATCTTACTTTTGATTGTTAAGCAAGAATCATAAGCATCTTTGGCTAGTTTGTTGACCCATCATATATATGGTTTATGTATGTTTTGGTTAACCGATTGGTTTTCTTATCCATTTGTTATACAAATCTATCTGATAAATAGCTCTTGAAGGCCTGTATTGCATGAATATAGTTAGACTGTCTTGAAGATACAATCCAGAGATTAAGATATTCATATTGATCCAAACCCACACCTATTATTGAGAAAATAGTTTCCAAAAAGATTAAGTTACCAAGCATCTCTAACTTACAGCCTATGAGAGTTTCCTGGAGTGATAACAGGTTGTATCCCTTAATTTGTTGGATAATAATAAAGGAAGGAAATTGAAATTTATTTGGTGGACGTAGCCCACACTGGGTGAACCATGCATATCTGTGTCTCTATTGTATTGTGTATCTTCTTTTTTTATTTCCACATTTGTCTTATTTTTATTACTCTGCAATCCTATTTTGTAACAACTGGTATCATATCTAAAGGTAACTCGTAGGAAAAGAGGGCTCCTAGTTCAAGTGGGAGGAATGGAGGAAGATGGAAAGTTTGGGGTCGAGAAATTTAACAACCAAAAATACAAGTTCTGGAAGATGCAAATGGAAGACTATTTATATCAGAAGGATCTATTCCTACCATTGGGTGGAATAGAAAATAAGTTGATGACCATGAAGGACAAAGAATGGGAGGTTCTTGACAGAAAGGCACTAGGAATGATACGGCTGAGCTTAGCAGCGTCGGTGGATTTCAATATTTTGAAAGAAAATACAACAAAGGAGTTGATGGATGCATTGGATAAACTATATGAAAAACCCTCGGCATCCAATAAGGTGTTTCTAATGAAGCAATTATTTAATATGAAGATGTTAGAAGGTGGGTTTGTTATAGATCATTTAAATGAATTTAATATGGTTACTAATCATATAAGTTCTGTAAAAGTGGACTTTCATGATGAGGTCAGGGCTCTTCTAATCTTGTTATTATTCCAGAAATATGGAATGGCTTGGTCATGGCTATAAGTAACTCTGTCTCTGGTTCAAACACTTTAAAATTTGATGATGTTGTTGGTGTTATACTTAGTGAGGAAATGCGATGAAAAATAATAGGTGAGACATAAGGTAATGCGTTAAACATGGAGAACAGGGGAAGACAAAAGGATAGAGGGAAGGGCTCAAGGAACCATGGGAATTATAGGAAGGGAATATCCAAATCCATACTGGGAAAGATAGAGTTTTGAAATTGTGGGAAGAAAGTGTTAGCACTAGAAGTCACCTCCATATTGCGTTGGAGGTAGGACTAGTACCCATCAGTTTGTATGTCACAATGAATAAGTTTAAAGAGGTTGAATGGCCGCAGACCCATAATAATATCATTTTAACTCAAAACATTAGACTAGTGTGCACATGTAGGTGAGGTCTTGATTCAAAATTTCATCAGTAAGTTGTAGTAAGGGTGAGTAGGAGGAATAACTTGAGGAGAAAATGTAACTTTATGCTATGGACATCAGGTCTTCCAGCAGCCTAAGGATGAAAAGGTTCAAATACAAGATCCTCTTGGATTCAAAACTTCAGGAAACTGAAGAACGTTAAAGAGAACGTTGCAATCAAACATACATTACAATACAGTAAATAACAATCCATGTGAATACTTCAATCACATACACTTTAGTATCATAGGAAAGTAAGATGAAAAGAAGATGACTTTCATTAAACGAGAAGTCTCAAATCACAATACATAACAGAGAACCAAAAATTTCATCAAAATTTTACAATGCGGGAGCCTAGCTCAACCATTAACCATAAAAAAATGGAAAAAATGCCTACATATACTCATAACTGACTTCAATTTCCCAAGTCACATTCAAGGATTTGCATTAGTGATCTTCTTTGTTAGGTTGTGCATGCAAACATTAGTAAGAATACCCATGCAGTCTTCTGCCATATGCGATCTCTGGTCAGATTGGACTGGCATCCTGCTTCCGTGATTGGTCCCTTTCTAGCCTTCTATTAATGGAAGGATATGATGTCTCAACCACCTTCCTTGTTTTCATTAACTACTTCACCGGTATCAGAGTGGGAAGATACAACCTGGCACATGAAAAACACGTTGACTGCACCCTGTGAATATTTGCCACGTGAGCTTTGTTGGGTGCTGACCTAGAAGGTGGAAGGTGGATGTGGAGGCTGACGATGGGGGACTGATGAAGTGGTTGAATGAGGCTTGTAGGTTATAATGGACGATCGATGGCCAAGTGGAAATCCATGTTTGGCGAAGGGGTGATTGGAAAAACATGGGTTCCAGCATGCGAGAGCTGAGGCGTAATGGGACAGAGGTGATATGGCATGGGAAGATGACTTTGAAGAAGAGGGGAGTCTACGGTGGTAGAGGGAAACATGACTACATTGATGGGGGTGAAATGGAGAGGGAGACACATGGCGAGATGATAAGCGACATAGGAAAAAGGGAGATGTGATAAGCAGAGAGATGAGTGAGTGGGGGATAGGTGTCGAGAGATGAAAGGCAAAGACATGATAGTAAAGAAGGGACAGGTGAGTGGAAGATAGGTGTTTGTAGGAGAGAATGTAGTAAGAGGAGGTAGTAAAGTGGTCTACTCAGAGGGGGGAGGGGGGGTAGGTGGTAAAAGGTTTAACGTTGAGGGGGGGTCTGAGTTAACGAGGAATTGACACGATAGTACAGGGCCCATGCCATAAAACTGCCTACTTGGAACCCCCCTGTTAAGGGAAGAAGGTCGGGTGGGGGGTCCTATATGGACTGTGTGCTGTAGATATGAACACGCAGACCTTGACTACCCATATCTATGTGCCCCTTAGCACAACACGCCCTAGAGATAAACTTAGGATAAAAGGGAAAAAGTGGGTTTTTTATCCCCCTTTTCGTGCATTTTGACCAAGGTGCCATTTCCTAAGGAAAAAACACCCATTTAGTAATAATATGTGCTAACATTAGGCTCCATGGGGAATAGAGTCCTCCCTGCGAGGCTCTAAGAATTTTAGAATATTCAGTGGTTTAGTTGGGTTGTGGAGTTAGCTACTTAAAACAAAGGAAAATGATATTTACAATGGCATGAAGGAGCCACTCATAGCTCAAACAAAAATCTTTTTCAGAAAATTCCCATTAACAAGGCCACCAAAAACTTCATCACCCTCCAAATTCTGCAACCTGTAAGTGTTATTTGGAAATTTCTTAGAGATCTTGAAGGGTCCGATCCACAGAGCTTAAAATTTACCATGCTTTCCCCTGTCTTGTTTGGGTGCATCCCATTTGAGTACTAGATCTCCCAGCTGGAAATCCTCTTTTCTTACCTTCTTGTCAAAATCCTGCTTGATGTTCTGCTGATGTTCATGTGATTTTTCCAATATTTTCTCTCTAGTCTGATGCACTTCCACTAGTTGCTTCATTCCTCTGATCATATCATTAGGCTCCCCTTGGTAGTCTTGGAATAATGTTTCCATTGGCAAGGTGATATGAGAAGGAAAGATGGCCTCAAATCCATACACAAGCTGAAAAGGAGAGACACCAAGAGATCTCTTTGTTGTCACTTTGTCGGCCCATAAAGAAACTTTGACCTTTGAATCCCATGCTTCCTTGTTGTCCTCTAGCAATATTTTGATGATATTTATAAGGCTCTTAATTGAAGACTCTACTACTCTATTCCCTTGGGAATAGTAAGGGGTTGAGTGAATCAATGAAATTCCAAACTGTTCACAAAAATGGATCAATGGTTCAACCTTGAAAGATGCAACATTATCAATGATGATTCTATCCAGAAAACCAAATCTTTCCATAATGTCTTCAAGAAAAAAAATGATTACCTTGTGAGAATCACTCATGGGGATAACTTCTATCCACTTGGTAAAGTAATCAATGGCAGTCAATATCCACTTGTGATGACCACTTGAAGTAGGATGAATTTCCCCAATAAAATCTAGGCCCCACTGCTGAAAGGGTCCTGAAGATACCTTAGGCTTCAATGTAAAAGACTTGAGTTTTTTCTTCCTAGTGAATGTCTGACACTTAACACAAGACCTGATCCTTGAACAAACATCAATAAATAGAGTAGGCCAAAAATACCTAGCCCTAAGAGTTTTATAGGCTATAGTCCTCCAGAAATGATGTCCCCCACATAGATTGCCATGAAATCCAAACATATTATTTTGGGCTTCTTATGGCTCTAAACATATCAAAATAAATCCTATAGGGTATTTCTAGTACAAGACTCGATCAATAAGGAAGTATTTAATTTATTTAAGCTTTAAATCTCTTGGCTTGTTTTTTCCCATAGCATCTGGAGATCACAACTCTTGTGGAAAAAATATAATATCTTTGTACCAGATGCATTTTGCCAATGGGGGATTGTCCTGAGAACCTTCATCAGATAACTTATTTTTCTGATTACCTGATCAAGTGTTGATGAATTTAACCCCCAAAGCTCTGCAATTAGATTCATCTAATAGATTGGATAAACCTTGGCCTTTAACTAGTTTGGTGGGTTTTATTTCCAAATCAAATTCAACGATTTGGGAAATCCACTTTCTTCTTCTTCCATCTATGTCAGGTTGAATGAGAATATCCTTCACAGAAGCTGAAGGAATGTATGAAATGACCTTTGAATGCATGACATAGATTCTGAAATCCTTGAGGGATTTCACCAAAGCATATGCTTGTTTTTCCATGATGTCATATTTTATCTCCACGTCCCTCAGTGCTTTGTTGAAAAAGGAAATAGGTTTCTCCAGACCCTCAACATTCCTCTGTAATAAAACAACTGTTATTGTATCAAAAGAAGAAAAGGAAAAAATCAGAAAATCTTTGGAGTAATCACGACTGATAAGAACAGGTGTCTCAGTCAAGGCCTTCTTGATTTGGTCAAAAGAATTTATGGATTCAGTAGTCCATTTCACTTCATTCCCCTTCCTGACCATGGTTGTAATATACTTTACCAATTCAGAAAAATTTGAAACAAACCTTCTTATAAAATTAATTTTTCCCAGGAAAGACTGAACTTCCTTCTTAGATCTGGGAAGCGACAAGGTTCAGATAGCTTCTACCCTGCTTGAATCAATTCTGACCCCCTCGGATGATACCATGTTTCCCAACAATCTTCCCTCCTACATGGAAAATAAAGACTTTTTGGGATTTAGGGAGAGGCCAAACTTTCTGCATTTTAAGAAGACCTTTCTCAGATGCTGACAATGTTCTTTATCACACCTAGAAAAAACTGTAATGTCATCCAAGTAGATGACTACAGATTTATCCTTTTCTCCAATGAAGGCGATGTCCATATCTCGATTAAAGGTATCCCCTATGTTCATCAATTCAAAGGGTATATTAGCATACATGAACGTACCCCATGGAGTGGTGAAGGTCATCTTTTCTCTATCTTCAAGCAAGATAGAGATCTAATTATAGTTAGAAAAGTCATCAATCATGGACATCCTAGATGCACCTGTCGCCCTCTGCAATATGTGTTCCATATTTGGTAAAGGGTATTTGTTCTTCTTAAAGCTTCTGTTCAGGTTCCTGAAATCGACTCACAATCTGATTTATCCATTCTTCTTTCTTATTGGGACCAGGTTGGCTACCCATTCAGAATATCTCAAAGGGACAATGATTTGGGCGTCCAACAACTTCTTTACCTCCATTTCCATAATAGGCAACAACATGGGGTTTATTTGTCTCAATTTATGTCTAAATGGTTTGACCTCTTCCTTCAATGGGATCTTATGCTCAATGAAATTTGTTTCGTATGTTCTGAGATCTTCATATGTCTAGGCGAACACATCAGAAAACTCTTTTATCATCTTGGCATACTTGGCCCTTTGTTCCCTTGATAGGTTGCTTGACAACTTGACAAATTTTGGATCCTTCTCTATACCAATATTTCACTCAGCTACATCAACATCCTCATTTGAAACTTTACCCTTTACTACCACATCATTTCTATCAAATAGTGTTTCCAGAGGAACTAGTCCCTTTGGGATATGATTGCTAGGCAAATGAACAATATGGTGATTATCGATTTCCTTCAGGAAAACATCAGCATTAGGATTACTTTTAGAATCATGATCTTGATCAATATGTAGTGCAGAAAACTAATCAACAGTCTCAAGGAATATTTTGATGTCAAGATCATCCTCAAATACTTTCCAATGATTGACATTGTCAGGTATAGAGGTTCTGTATTTTACTTCTACAACATACCTGAGTTTAGGTGGTCGAGGGACTCTGAAATTACTTGTTGAAACAACCAAAGAATAGACCATGGAATTATCTTCTCTTGGAACAAATGAAATGTTGAAAGCTATGAAAAAACTGTCAACTAGATCCCAGACTTCATTTATGTAACTTCTAAGTCAAGGGTGCTTGGCTTGATAAATATTTCTAATTTGATGGACAATTAACTCAACATCCCCAAACACTGATATCTCCTCAATCCCCATGTCCTTTGCATCCATCAAACCCAAAACAAGAGCTTCATATTCTGCCACATTATTGGTAGTTTCAAATTCTAATTTGTAGGACAAAGATATAATTTCTTGAGCAGGAGAAACAAATACCACTCTGGCACCAAAACATTATCTAGAAGAGGCTCCATCAAAAATATTTTCCAAACAGAGGTAATCGAAGGAGAATCTTCACAGAGAGTAAGGGAATACTTTATGATTTCAAGAGGGGATTCATGGGCATCAGTGAGCTACAATAAGATGGATCCCAAATCAGTATCAAGTGAAAAAATAGGATGGTTGGTGGGGTCTGCTTCATCACTAATAATATAGGCCAACTAATCTTCTCTGTACAGTATTCTATGCTCCCCCCCAAACATAGGAATGGTATCATATGTGAGGTCCATCTGCAATGTTCCTGATAGTCTTCTTTTTTTCCCTTGGTTATGGAAGAAATCGAATATTACAGAAGAAAAGGTGAAACACGAACTACGCAGAAGGAAGGTTGACTGAGATCAGGTCGAAGTGGTTAAATAAAAAGAAAATATGGAGTGAAGTCTGAGAGAGAAAGCCATTGGATGAGGAGATTTAGGAAGATAGATCAATAAGGAAGGTGGATCGTGGAAAACTCAGCAAGTGAAAAAATCTACCAGTAGATGCTTTGGAAAACCTCGCGGGAAGGAAGGAAAGATAGGTTGGAAAAGCCTTGAAAACACGGGTCAAGTTGACCTAGGGTTTTAGACACCTATGGTTTTGGTATCTAGGGTTTTTACACCTATGTTTCGGCATAAGGATATTGGTGAGCTATTCTAATGTATAAATAAATCTAAAGAGGACCTGGGATGGGTTTGTTTCAAGTTCTTTGTTTTTAATGTAGAGAGAGAAATATTGTGTTGTGAGATCATTCAATATTGTAAGATATTCAGCTGGGTACGAAGATAAACCCTGCAGCTGGGTGCTAGGGAAGGGAGTTAGAGAGAAGAGATAAGGAGAGAAGATCTACAAGATAAGAGCGCAGATAGAACTATAAGCTTTCACCTAATATAGTATAAAGCATAGTTCTATGGACGTAGCCCTAGGGAGAGAGTGAACCATGTATATCTTGTGTTGTGAGTGATTGATGTTGTGTTCTTTACTTTTGTTACTCTAATGATGCATTAGTATGTTAGATCTGATATATAACTATGCGAAGTAGGTTTATTTTTGGAAAGAATAATCTGATCTCCATGTGTGGTTGCCTTGATTCCACTTTCATTTCCTATGGTTTTAGACACCTATGTCCTACAACCCCCTATTGCTACTTTGGGTGAGACTGCATCTACTTCATAGGTGTTTCAGAAAGGGGTAGTAGTTAAGGATTGTTGGTGCACTATTAGATTTAAACCCTAGGTCTACCCCTGTGCCAACAAATGGTTCTGTTGTCGACATCGAGATATTCTTGAGGGAATGTCAAGGTGGTTTCCATAGAATATAGAGATTCAGAAGTGGATAGAAGAACAAGAGAAGGACTTTGCAGAAGCTCGGAATAAGAACCCTAATATTATCACAGAAGACTGGTTGGGAAGGTATATATTTATTGATATACACAAGATTTTCTTTGGAGGGATTCATAAGGAGCTATATGAGTCACTGGCCAGATTGGCAAATACCCATTTTGAGATCATATCTAGATCTTCTGTGGTTTGGACATCGACGGTGATCAAGAAGGTCAAGATATTTGATAACACCATGTTGAGAGCATTAGATCACTGGTTTGATAGTACCATTGGAGGGTGTATCACTAATTTTTCTATTGACATAGTAGAGTCATATAGCCAAGCAGAGAGATGTTTTTTTAAGGGGCCGAGAGGAAAATTTGTACATTTTCTGAAGTTGAAGATCAAGATGCTACTACATGAGAAGAACATCTTGAAGATACAGTAGTGGGTCAGATTGAGATCTAATTTTTAGGAATTCAAATAGTGACATTGACACATAGGTTGGACACACACGTAGTGGGAGAATATTCAGAGAAGTCCCTTTGGTGTACTTGTTTGAGAAAAAACATGAACCAACATAGGAAGAAGGGTTCTACAGTGGATAAGAATAAGAGTTACTGAGCGAGGAACATTTAGAGTCCGCTAGGGAAAAATAAGGGAAGACTGAAGAACCTCGCCGAGAAGAGTTAGAAACTTCAAGGACTGTGCAGACTGTTGAAGTAAGTATTATTACGCCTCCTATTTTTTTAACAACATTAAGTAACTAGAGTAACCTAAGTTATCAGAGCACTCAGAGCACTGGTACAAGTGGTTCAGTGCACACTCAGTTAGGAAACCTAGGAAGATCGATGGAATATGAGATGAGGTTACCCACCTTTAGAGGAGATGGATCTGAAGATTTTGACCAACACTAGTTTCTATGTGAAGCTGTATGGAGTATTAAGAATGTCACTGACGAAGCTATTAAACAAGCTCAGTTTAGTACTACCCTGAGAGACTGAGCACTGAGCTGGTACATGAATTTCATCCAAGGAGTTGTCCAACTGAAACTGCTGAACGAGATTAAGACTACGTTGATTGTTGAATTCAAGAAACCCAAGTCGGAATCGTAGTGCATCACAGAGTTGAAAGAAATCAAGCAGAAAGTAGTTGAACCTATTTGGGTTTTTTATCATAGATTTAAGACCTTGACAGGTCATTTGTGTTTTCAAATCCCAGATGATCAGAACAAGGAATGGTTCATTGCTTCCCTCCTACCACACATCAAAATCCCTCTAATGTAGCAGAAGATTGTTTCACAGGCTGAGGCATTGGAGATCACCATGAAACTAGAATCAACCCCTATGGAAGAATCTAGCTCAGGTATGAGTCAAATCTTGAGTCAACTGACTATCTTATCATTGCAGGTTGAAGATATGAAAAAAGATAAGGGAAAATATAAGAGATAATAAATATGGTGTATCATATTCAAATAAGAAGGTCACGATATGGAGCATTGTCCCCTGTTTCATGAATACTTGGCTTATGGAGCTCCGAACCCTTTGAATAAAGTTACTCTACCTTGGTGCGAGGTATGTAGAAATATACATCACCCTAGAGAATGTTATTACATGCAAAAGTATGTTCAGACACCTATGAACCTCTAATGCACATTCTGTAATCATGTTGAGAAGGAATGTAGAGCTTACAACCTCTTGCATGAAAGATCAAGGGATATCTATGAAATTCAAGGCGAGGTACAACAAGAAGGGAACACTACATAGTATAATTCCCTTGGAAGAGAAAACTTCAACCCTCGTGGTGGATTCAAAGGAAGAGGATGAGGAGGAGGTATGGGTCGAGGTCGAGGCCAAATCATTTGTTATAACTGTGCACAACCAATTCATTTGGCAAGGGACTGTCAAAACCCTTGTACCACTTGCAGTTACTGCAACTCATTTGAACATGTCATAGAATATTTCCCTGCACTGTTAGCCAAAATTTAGGAATGATGAGGAGGAAACCAACAAGTACAACTAATCACAGTAGAACCTTGCAGAGAAGATCCCAGAGTTGCTATTATCACTAGAGGAGGAGTTGCTATAGGAGAAGACAGGGTGACTCCAGGGAAGACTACAAAACAATCAAGAGTCAGAAAAGTTGCAGAGAAGACACAATAGTTTGATCCAAAGAAAGAGAAACAAACATTTGAGGAAGAAAGAAAAGAATTTGGGAGAGATCCGACTTCTTCATCAAAGGCTCGACCAAAAATAAGATAATGTGGAATGCCTCTGACATTTGATCAGTCTGCTTTGCCCAGAGAAGGAAAAGAGGTAAGTAAGCTCATGGAATTCTTATGCACTTTCATTAATTTGATAAAGGATGAGAGAATTGTACAAGAGCTACAAAACTTGATCAAATAGTATGATCTAGGAAAGGTAGATCCCTTACTGAGTATTGCAGTACATCAAGTATCCAAAAAGAGAAGGAAAATTAAGGAGCTACATCTGAATGCTCAGATCGAATATTATGATATAGATTATGTGGTCCTCAACTTAGGGTCGGAGGTCAATGTCATGATGAAGCAGACCTGGGCACTGATGGGAAAACCTAAGTTGATATATTCCCCCATCAGTCTTAGGATGGACAATCAATAGGTTGTGAGCCCCTTCGGAAGATTGGAACATGTCCCTGTGGACATCGATAGGGTCAAAAAATTTGTGGACTTCAAGGTGATTGAGATAGTTGATGATAGTTGTCCTTATCCCGTGTTTTTAGGAATTGATTGGGCTTTCAACAATTCTACTATTGTTGACTTGAAGAAAATAAGAATTACATTTGAAGGTGATGGTCTTAGGGTCATCACACCTATAGATCCAGATGAAGGTCACAGATACACAGATCCCATTAGATACGAAGACCGCGCATATGAGTTGGAGAATATATACAAACCGACAACAAGACAAGAGGATTAAATTAATCCTACAATAGATGGAAATTTAAGATGGCAAAGTGACAACACATATTCATCGGACTCAGAAGAAGCACTGGAGACATGGCAGAATAAAGTGTATGAATTATCTACACGGAGATGTGCTAGATTGACCAGAGAAGTTCACTGGATCGACACAAAAGTAAGTAATTTACCCACATTTGATGGTTTGAATCACTTAGAAACTTTCTTACTGGAGTTTGAAGAAATTGTACCAATACAACAGAGACTATTGTCATTGGAAGAGGATTTTAAAGCTA
>SNQJ01S0046844.1:49621-59670 GCA_010110895.2 Picea sitchensis
GGAAGGCTGGGGGGGGGTCAGATTGTAGCAGCTTGGAGAGGGACCTTTTGAAATCTTTATTTTTCACTAGTTCGGATAGGGGTACATGAATTCTAATCTTCTGAATATCATGCTCAAAACTAAAGGAGGAGAGGGACTTAGGAGCTTCCCTTACCTCAAAGACAAGTTCCTTGGCTGTTGGTGAAGCATTCTAAGTTTTCTTTTCTTTAGTAGTGGTTGCTAGAGCTTTAGTGGGCCTTTCTGCTATGAGGGGTTGTTCCTGACTATCAAAATTCCCTTCTTTCTTTTTTGACCTAAGGTTGTATCTGTTAGGAGTGTTGCTGGCCTTTTCCCCTTTACTCAACTCGTTGATTTGAGTATTGATAAGGGATTCTTCATATGCGGATTGATTCAAATGGGGAAACATGGAAGTTTCCTCAATGGAGTGGATCTCAGGGTCGAGTTCATCCACCTCCTCCCCTTCTTCATGAGCAACTAGGTTATTCTGGAGAGGGGTCTGAATCCTATGGTCATCCATGTCTCTGCTTCTTTGTTCCTTTGGAAAATCCTGTGGCATATTGTTACCAGGCCTCCTGAATCCTCGGCTATCAGTATTCTAGGGGTTTCTATATGTGGGCTTCCCCTCTAACTCCCACTTCTCCATTCTAGCCGAGAGAGATTTCAACACTTTAGTTACCTCATCCATTTGAGGAGGAAGGGGAGAAGAATTGGATGAGGAGGATTCATCTCTCCTCCTGGGTATGTCTCTGTCAGCCTTACTCCTAGGTCAGTCAACAACCAATATATTAGACTCTACTTCTACGACTGTGTCCTATATGTGCGCCAGAGTGGCGACTCTCCTTTCCCTCAAAAGAAGGCAGAAATAGGGATCAAAATTGCTAGCATAAGTGATCTTCGCAGAGGCTTCTAAGGGCTTAATCTCAGAGGGAATTTTATGATACATATTATTGAATCTCTTAGATAATTCAAAGATAGACTCTCCTTATTTTCTCTTCAAGGACCCGAACTCTGTCATGTAATACATGAAGTCTTTTTTGTCTCCCCATTGTCTCAGAAAGGCGCTATCCAAAGACTCAATCCCATCTATAGATCCAAGAGGTAGGGCTCTAAACCATTTCCTAGCTTCGCCTTCAACGCTATGGACAAAAATTCTCATCCATACATCTGCATGCATGGTAACGTGATCATCTGTGAAGCTGTAAAAGGCTTCAAGGTGTTCTTTTGCAGCTATGTCCCCTTCACCTGTGAACTTGGGTAGCTGCTTAAGGTATCCCTCTGCTGGAAGGGTGTTAAGAGGATGTGGTAATAGAAGGGGATCATACCTAGAAGCTATGATGGCCTCCATTCTGGTCATGGGGGGATTAACTCCTACCATGGGAATATTAGGTGGAGGAGAACTCAGAGGAGAAGGAGTGTGAACAGGGGATACCAGAAATGAGATTCTTGAAGGAAAGGGAAACAATGGGGAATACAGAGAGAGAGCTAAGGGACCTGAATGGGTAGACGGTTCTCTCTGCACAATAATAGTAACAAGATGAGGGGTGTTGAAATTTTTTGCAGTCTGAGGTTTGCACCAAGGTATGTCTTCATGGGAGAGGGGAGTGACAAGGATTTATCCTTCTAATTCTAGACCAGGAGGAGAAAAATCAACAGGAACACTCCCAAAATTTAGGAAACGGGAAACCTTAGAAATAGGCTTGCTAGGAAGCTGAGAAGAAGAAAATGGAGTTCCTATGGAAGGAGGTGGCAAATTACCTGGTTCAGCGGCGAATCTTTCTCCTTGAGAGGCCTTCCCTTTTATGATAATCACCTTTGGATCCACTTCAGGCGTGGCTAGAGGCAGCTGTGGATGGGACCGCATGTGTCTACCACTGGAAGCCACAACTAACAAAATAGGTTCACTGCAGTGGAGTCGCCAGGTGCACAGTAGAAATATTCAAGGGTTCTGATGCCTGATGCACCCTCAAAATCAGAAGCTCAATGTCGTTCAATCCCAGGGAATATTTTCAACTTCGTCCCCTGAAATGGCACTGGAAATGTTGGCGTTGGAAGTCACTCCTAGATTGCAGCAGGAGTAGAGCCCGACGCCCATCAGTTTTATGTCACGAATAATTTAATGGGGTCATCAAATGGATTAAGAATCAATAAGATATCGCTCTAACTCAGAAAACTAGGCTAGAATGTAGAAAAACAAAGGAGGTTTTGATCTAACTTCAGTCAGTGATTTGATAGTAAAATGAGCAGGTGGAAGACTTAGTGAGATAAGTGAGCAAGACTGCTTTGGGCATCAGGTCTTTCAACAGCTTGAGGAGAAAAAACTCAGAATACAAGATCCTCTTGGTTCAGAGTTTCAGGGAACTGAAGGGTGATTTGACTGGATCTTCCAATTCCAAATCATTCAACGTTGAGAAAATACAAGAACTGATTAGAAACGATACAACTATTACAGTGATCCAACATGAATCATCCTATAATAGTCGCAACTCGATTGGATCCTCCAATTCCGAGATGTTCTAACACAGTGTACACAGAGAGGTGGAAAGAGGTTGAAATTCATAAGGCAAGAAGTCTCAAGTGCCACTACATAACTAGAGAAACCAGTGCTTCATCAAAACTTTACAATCGGGAGCTCAACTCAACCATCGATCCTTACAAAAATAGAAAAACTGAGTACATATACTCAGAAAAATTCACCCAATAGAGGCGTGCTTGGACCTCCAAGGCATGGCGTCTCTTCAGTTAGACCTGGATGGAATTCTTTGTCAGATGCCATCTTAACTCAGCATGGCACTTGTAGGGGGGACCTGCACGCAAGGGTACCACGAGTTGATTTCTCCAGGTCTCCCATACCTTCCATTTATGGCTCAAGCTGAGGCTTCATCTACCTGCTCGATTTTCATTAAATGCTTCCCCAGGGAGTGGTCGAGACGATATGATCAGAAGCTTCAGCACTTCGTGTCTCATGGATGGGAATGAGCTATTCCTTACTCCTCAAAGTCGCGATGCACGAAAAGAAAATAAAGCCTAATCGCACACCACGTGTCCCTGCGGGATGAACGACTGAGATCACTTTCGGTGATACTATGGGCCCGAGACCTGAATGCTTTCAGTGCTTTGCATCTCACAGTTGTGAGGAGGCTGCTCCTTGTGCTTCGAAATTATGAGAGGCGAGGAGGTGATGGAGTCTATTCGCGCGCCACATGTCCCTCTTTGATGGATGGTCCTGATCACCTTGACAAGATTGGTGGGCCCATGTCTTGGACGCCTTCAACACTTTGTATCTCACGGCTAGGAGGAGGCTGATCCTCACTCTTCAAAGTCACGAAGGGAGA
This sequence comes from Picea sitchensis, assembly GCA_010110895.2. NCBI lineage: Eukaryota > Viridiplantae > Streptophyta > Pinopsida > Pinales > Pinaceae > Picea > Picea sitchensis. The sequence goes on from SNQJ01S0046844.1 coordinate 52,954, forward strand.
AGTGGCGATGTATCTCGATCGCGTGCCATGTACTCCTATGGGATGGACGGTTGAGATATTTTTGGTGATATATAAGTGCTATCCACAATGCTAATCCTGGCGCAACTCTGCTAACCGTGATTACCTGCCGATCGTCGATCTTCTCTATAGATGGATCTTGGCCGTTGAATCCTGGATCGCCCATCTGCTAACACTTAAGTCTAAAATGGACTTCTTCTACGTGATGCGCTTGGCACTCATGCCTGCAAATGAATAAAATGCATTTGATGGGTTCTTTAAGCCCTATTTCTTCGTGTTTATGCCACGGGCTCAAATCTTGGAGAGAAAACACCCCCTTGCAAGAATTTGTGCTAACAGGTTGGAGAGGAAAATCTTCAAGGCTTCCAAACACAAACATAAGAGTCTGAGCTAGGGAGTGTTCAAAGTCCAATTACTGTGAAATTTTTTTTGGACCCCCCTCTAACACAGGGGATAAACACGAGGTCGCGTGCGAAAAGGTAGCGGAGATAACCCCTCCAAAACTAGACCAAGCATAGTGGGGAACACATATAGAGGGCTTGTCCTAGGATTCCATCGTTATCACTTTCCACAGAGCTTCGTGCGTCTGGAATCTGTTCAAGGTACTCGGTTGTATTCCAGAACACTTTCTCTTGATACCCTAGATAGGTTTTGGGCTTGATACCCTTCTCATTGCGGTCCACCCGACTGTCGACTGTACCCGCCTAGCAACTATTCGCGAGATGGAAACCTAGTTTCTTATCATTCTATTGACTTACATAGGTGACTGCGAGTGTATACCATGGTACCTAGGATAGATATTAGGCCACACTTTGCAGAGTATACCCGGAGGGTGCTTCTGTATTCAATTTTCACTTGCACCAATAATTTTCTCTAGTGTTGGTTGTTGTAACTATTCTTCCAACTAGTTAGTGACTGTCTGTTGATCTCATAGGAATATTTTGATAGGGTGTGTTTGTTTCTCAATCGATTAGAAAAGCCTTAGTGTGTCTCTGATCTTCTCACACAGTGGAGGATCAGAAGCTCTTCTGGTCTTGAAGGCTTCTTGGCCTACCACCGGTCGATCTCGAGCCACCCCCACCACCGCTAAGGTGGAAGCTAGACCAACAAGGGTCATTTGAAGAAACTGGGACATGATTAATTGTTTCCAACCCACCTTCGAGAGAATAACATCTCATCTTAGAGGAACCAACCATCACTGACCTTGGAGCACAATATCTTGGTCCTAACAACCCTTCGATTACGGATCTTTCAATGCTCGTTGTCGTACAGGTCTATCCTTACGAGTGTTTGGAAGTATCCCAAGTAGAGATGAAACCAAATCCCATAACTTCTTCAAGGAAATCTCATATTACCTCTATGGTTGTCACAATTGGGGGTGTTCCACCTCCTAACCAACCTTCACTAGTCCGAGCCACTATGGTCTCGACTGCCTCTACTTTGGGCAATGTCTCGCTCCCATCTTTGGCAGCGATCACTACTCCATTTTCTTAGAGTGCGATAGGCCTCCAAATGCTGTCCTTTTTCACTCCACTCAATCAACTCTAAGTATAGGGGCAGAGAGTTCAAACACTCCTCTGCAAGGATCCATGGGGGGGATTCTAGCTCCTTATAATGCTTTCCCTTACAGAAGGGGTCACATACCTCCTTCTTTCCCTTCACTCAGTGGTGCTCACCAACAATCCGCCTGGCCAATAATGAACTATGGTTCATATGGATTGAGTAGTCAATGAGTGCCTTATAATAGTTAGTTGGTAGGTTCAAGACCATTCTCTTTGTTCGGTGTGTTTGCTAATAATTCTTTCTCATCAGTTTCTTTCCCCACCAAGGGAAACCTCAGTTATGGACAACCAAATCCTATGTAGGATACTATTCCTGCATAGGGGGAAAACCCAAGAATACCTTCCCCCTAAGGACCTTGGATTCCTTGGCAAGGATCAGCTTCCTCATCACGGATGCCAACAGGGGAAACCCCTTCCAAAGTCATTGGAACCCCAGACAAGGTTCAACACCTATGCTCGTCGGGTCGGCAGGGGGCATCCCCTCTCAAAATCCTTGGTCTGCAATGCAAGCCCAACCTCCTTTGTCCTTCTACAAAATTCATTCAACGATGCCTCAACAAGCGCAAAATTCATACGCTGGTCCTGGACCAAGTTTTTTCCAGAATCCTGGCCAGCAGCCAAACGTTTTCTAGCAAGATGGTGCCAGTCAAAATCCAGGTCCCTTTTTCCACAGTCATAATCAATGGCCCAAACTACTGTTTCTGGAAACTTTGCATTTTCCTGACTTGACGAGGTTGTTGAATGACCCCATCTGTCACGATCCACGTTGGCCTCCTATGCCAAAAAAGTTGCCTTCAAACATTCCAAAGTTCGAAGCCAAACCTAACGAAGATCCAGGTGATCATGTGACTACTTTTCATCTCTGGTGCTCGTCTAACTCATTCAAAGATGACTCCATCCAATTGTACCTGTTTCAACACACTCTCATAGGGAGTGTTGCGAAATGGTACATTGAGCTCAACCTCTCAAGATACTCTTCCTTCGGCGAATTGGCAATGGTTTTCTTAAACCATTTCCAATTACCTGTGAGATACGATGTCAACACCAAATTTCTGGCCAACTTTGAGCACACAAAGGTAGTCTGTATCTCCAATCACATCCGAGAATGGAGATATCGGAAGATTTTGATAAAATTACCAGTCCCACCAACTTTTTTTCTTGAGTGGTTCCTTAAGTCTTTGGTACCCCATTTATCCAAATATGTAGCGACGTTGGGAGTATTTTCTAAAGACGATGTGATAATGAGAGCTCAACGGCTTGAGTTGATTTACTCACAATCTAGCCTACTTTATGAAATCTTGCCAGATGCACCTAGGTCAATTCTTGATAAAACTAGACATATAGATGGACCACATGTTGATGGTATTGTCGGTTCAACACAAGCTAATTTCGTTGATCCACTATAAAAACAATTGCAACAATTGTCGATACAACAAAAAACAGCTAGGCAGACCACCGGTCCGACTGCTCCCCCTACCCAAATGTTGTATGTACACAGCATACAATCAACAAACCCAAAGGCCAACTAGTAGCCCGACGGGAAGAAGAAACAATAAAAGAAGGGTAAGGGGGATAAGAAACCTACCAATAATGTTGGCGGGGGAAACACTGAAAAGAAAAAGATGAAGTATTTGTGTAATCTATGCATGGAAGACCACCCAACTTATCAGTGCCCTTGGCTCGTTGAGGCCCAACATTTATTGGCACAACAATATCCCGTTGTGTTAACAAACCCATTCCAACATGGGAAAAATTTAACTCAAGCCTCGGTGAGCATGGAAGGCAGCAATCAAGGACCTCCTCTATCTTCGAGTAATCCTTCATCCGCAAATGTGTATATGATTAAAGGTGATGCATACATATCAACCAGAGTGCATGATTACAGAATGCCTAGCTCCTCTGAGAAGAGTAAAGAAGTTGAGATTCCCCCTCTTCATCTCCAAATTGAGAAGATGTTGGGTGAAACAATGACATGCATCCCAAAAGGTGCATTCAAAAAAGCTTCCCACAACTCGAACGCAAGGGTCGCCCAGAACTACTATGTGGTGGAGGATTTGTCAAAAACCCCTTGTGTGATGTCTTCTTTGGAAGTCCTCCAGAGTTTCGCTTCCCAGAGAAAGGCTCTATTAGCCTCTTTAGGATCTGCTAAGACTTGTAATCCGGGCACGATCATGCTTGATATGACTGACTTAAAACCTCATCTCCTTTACCACGTTGTGTTTCAGAGAGTAGTGGCTTATACCATGAAAAATTTTACACAAAACATTTTCCGTATAGTGGTTGATGAGGGTGAATCGACATGCGAAATGTCTTTGGCATGTTGGAAGGCCATAGGCCATCCCATTTTGTCTCCATCACCAACTCTTCTTACCTCTTTTGACGATCGTTCTTTCCGACCACATGGCATCATTCCCTCTTTCCCCATCCAGTTAGGGGGGAAAACTGTTTGTGTCGAAGTTGAATTAGTCGATTCTCAGCTCGACTATAATATTTTGTTAGAAAGGATGTGGACTTATGCTATACAAGAAGTGGTTGCTACTATTTTCCAGGTCTTTTTTTTCCACACAAGGACTTGATAGTGACCATTGATCAGTTGTCCTTCTCCCATCCTGACCCTTCATTGGGGGCATCCATAGTCCTAATGATCGATAACCCTCAACCTGGCATCATCAACATAGGGGTTGGTTTGTGCCCACCTTTGATGGGTACTTTCGATTACCCACCCCCTCCCAATGATATTAAGTTCGTGTCAAACCAGCCAAAGGTTGAGAGTTTTCAAGTCTCATCGTTTCATATGACTTAATTTCATGATCCATGGACTCTTCCTTCCCCATCAAGCATGATGGAAGGGACAAGGCACCATGGCATGGCCATTCCCTTGTACACGATGGAAGTTGTGTACTCTATAGTCCAAAAAACTTTCTTCGACCCTGATCCGACTCCCGAGCAAGAGTTAGATCCGATTTCAAAGCCTACTTGGGCTCAAGGTTCCCTTGTTGATACCGATTCTTTAGACTTAGTTCTTCCCTCCAACAAAGAAATCATAGAGGCAATGACCAGTCTGGACAAACCCTGGGATGATCTCCATCACAGATCTTACTTCCTCCTAGAGTTAAGAAGAATTGAAGCAGGAAAATTCACTTTGACTATGACTGGAGAAAGCTCTTGTCCTATCAATCCCTTGGCTATGCACGCAGTTTATGTCAAGGGTAATATGGTAGTCATCTCTGAAACAATACCTATTGATATCTCCAGAACCCCTGGCATTGCGGAGAATGTCTTCGTCGAAGCTGATTGCTGCCCCAAAGATATTTGAATCTACACAGATTTATTTAAAGAATTCCATGACGTTTTTGCTTGGTCTTATGAGGAAACTCCAGGCATCGATCCAATAATTGTCGAACATGAAATCACGACTTATCCTATCGCTAAGCCAATCTAGTAGAAGCTTCGTCCAGTCAATACTAGGAAAGAAACAACTATCAAAGATGAAGTAGAGAAACTACTTAAGGAAGTTTTTATCTACCCCGTTCACTTGACTCAATGGGTGTCAAACCCCGTTCTAGTCGATAAGAATCAGGGTACAATTCACATTTGTACGAACTTTCATGATTTGAATAAGGCTTGTACAAAGGATAATTTCCCCACACCATTTATTGACGAGATAGTCGATGAATGCACAGGATGCTAGGCCTTTTCTTTCATGGATGGTTTTTTGGACTACAATCAGATACATATCAAACCCGAAGACCAACACAAAACCACTTTCATTTGTCTATGGGGTACATTTTCTTGTCGGAAAATGCCTTTTGGTCTGAAAAATGCTGGAGCTACCTTTCAGCAGGCCATGTATTTCACTTTCCACGATCTCAAACATATAGTTGAGGCTTACCTTGATGACTTAGCATCACGATCTCATAAGAGAGATGATCATCCTATGAACCTCGGACTCATCTTTGAGTGATGCCGCTACTACCGGATTTGCTTGAATCCAAACAAGTGTAGTTTATGCATTACATCAGGTCTAGGTTTCATAGTTTCGACAATGGGGATCATGGTCGATCCTCTCAAGGTTGAGGAAATAGTTTAGTTGCCTCCCCCATGCACAATCCTTAAACTTCAAAGTTTGCAGGGAAAAGATAACTTCTTACAACGTTTCATCACAAACTATGCTGAGATCACAAAGGGATTTATGCGTTTACTCAAGAAGGACATCCCTTTTCATTGGGACGAAGCTTCTCAATGCTCTTTTGATGCTTTGAAACATGCCCTCACGTCTGCCCCTCTGCTTCGGCCACCTAATTATAATAAATACTTCTTAGTGTACTTGGCTACAACAAAGTCAACCATCGGTATAGTCTTGGTTCATGAGGATGATGTTCTTTTCAAGTATGTGATATATTACGTGAGCCAAGGCCTGGTTGGACTAGAACTTAGTTATTCCCACGTTGAAAAACTTGCATTGGCAGCAGTTCATGCTGTCCAACGAGTCCCTCATTATATCTTGTTTCGCAATACCACCATCATTGTTGTTGTGAATCTATTTCAATATGTGTTGACACAATGAGTAATTGGCAGAAAGATCAATAGATGGATAGTTGTCCTCCAAGAATTTGACTTATATTTTGTCTCAGAAAAATCTAGAAAGTCATTAGTCTTTGTGGAACTCATATCAGAACTTCCGGTCGAATCAGGTGATGTTATGCTCGAAGAGTCACCTATTAAAGGAGACATGTTTACGATCATGTCTTTGGAACCCTGGTATGGAGATATACTTATCTATCTCCATAATTTGAAGTTCCCTACCTCTGCTTCTCGTGATGAGCGTCGCCATATACGCCATCAGGACAAGAACTATCTTATACTCGAAGACACATTGTATCGTCAAGGCATAGATTCCATCCTTCATCGATGTCTCACTCATGAAGAAGTAGAAATCATCCTTAATGATTTCCACACTGGAGCATGTGGCAGCCATATGTCTGGGTTGGAAACAACCCAAAAGATATTACACACCGGTTACTTCTAGTTGACATTAATCAAATATTGTGTTGAATCAGTCAAGAAGTGCCACCCATGTAAAATATTCTCTCGGAAGATGAGGGCACACCCTGCTCCTATGTTTCCCATCATTACC
>SNQJ01S0046845.1:0-11881 GCA_010110895.2 Picea sitchensis
TTTGCTGGGTTTTCTTCCCCTAGAGGGTTTCCCAGGATAAATGTTGTGTCTCTTGTGAATGTGTATTTCTCAGTGATCTTGTTCTTATGATGCTCTTATCTAATGAAATGCAAAGAACTATGATAATGGCATAAACATTAACACTTTCCACAGTAGGCCACAATCAGATAGTGACCTATACAAAGTTCACTCAGAGACTCATTGACCGATTTGATCAAGGACATCCTGAGTTGCATTTTCGGGAGCTCACACAACTCAGGAAAACGGGAGCAGCAGAGGTATACATTGAGATATTCCAAAGGCTAGCAGTCATGGTATAAGATATATCACCAACCAGACTTATGATTCTTTTCACTAAAGGGTTGATGGAACCCTTGAAGGGTTGGGTAAAGGATTTTAAGCCTACCAACCTATAGGATGCTATTTAGAGAAAAAGGGACCTAGGACCATCTGCCAAACCAAGGTTTATACCTAGGCCACCTCTTAACACCGAAGGAAGAGATCAGAGACCTCCAATGAACCAGGGGGGATGTGACCCAAGGGGGTTTGACAAGGGTCATGGAAAAATGGATGATAACACCAGGAGTGAACTGAGAAGGAAGCAACTCTACTTCACATGAAAGGAACCATGGAACCCATCACACAAGTGCATGGGTCAGGGCCAAGTGAAATACATAGAGGTGACCTCAGATAATGAGGAGGAGGAATATTACAGCCAACTTCAGAACATCGAGGCCAAAACCACTGAGACATCAGAGGAGGAGGTCACAGGACAGGACAATATGGCTGAGGGGAAAGCCACCTTGGCATCTATCAGTGGGGTGCCCAAATTTAACACCTTCAGGATGAGAGGAGTCTTCCAGGGACAGAAAGTATCAGTATTGATTGATGGGGGGGGCTCTCACAACTTCATTGACTTAACATTGTTGAGAAGGAGGCATATACCCACGGTGGAATTTGAAGGGTTCAAGGTGGAGGTAGCAGGTGGAAGCACTATGCCTTATGACTGGTACATTCCAGGTATGAAGCTTATGTTGGGTAGGAATGAGTTTGTACAGGATGTAAATGTGATGGGCCTTTCGGACACCAACATAATCCTTGGAGTTCAGTGGCTCGGCACATTGGGGCCTATCACCACCAACTACAAGACCATGGAGATGTCATTTATAGAGGAGGGTGGAAGAAAGGTAGTGATCCAAGGCATGACAGGTAATTCTGCCAAGGTAGTCACGGCCAAGAAGATGGAAGCCAAATTCCAGAGAGAGGATATTGTGTATGCAGTTGAATGTAGGATTTTGGCACATGTGTATGAGTAGGATAAGATTCACTACACCCCAGAGATCCAAGAGATCATTGACAAACATAACAAAGTGTTTGGACTGATTCCTCCAGGGGTGCCACCAGACAAGGGGTTTGAGCATATCATTGAGCTAAAGACAGGAGTTAAACCAGTAATCACCATACCATATCGGCATCCCAAGAAGTATAAATATGAGATAGAGAAGGCCATCAAGGAGATTTTGGACATGGGGCTCATCAAGCCAAGCTCTATCCCTTTTTCTTCTTCAGTAGTGATGGTCAAGAATAAAGACGGGACTATGTGAAAGTGCATTGACTTCCGAGATGTGAATAAAAAGACAATAAAAAATAGGTACCCTATACCCAAGACTGATGAGTTGCTAGACAAACTACATGGAGTTGTCTATTTCACAAATATTGACCTACATTCTAGCTACCGTCAAATCTAGATGAGGGAGGAGGACATCTCAAAAACATCTTTTAGGTGTCATTACGGCCATTATGATTTCTTGGTGTTGCCCTTCAGGTTAACAAATGCCCCAGCTATTTTTCAATATTGCATGAACCATGTATTCAACAAACACTTGAGGAAGCACTTGATATTATTTTTTGACGACTTGCTCATTTACAGCAAGACATAGGAGGAACACCTTCGACATGTGGACCAAATTCTATATATCATGGAGGAATAGTCATTGTATGCTAAGGAGTCCAAATGTGAGTTCGAAATGACAAAAGTTCTTCACTTGGGACATGTCATCGGAGCAAAGAGGGTACAGGTACATTAGGAGAAAATAAAAGAAATTATGGAGTGGCCTACTCCTAAGACAATCACAGAGTTAAGGGGATTTCTAGGCATGTGCACTTATTACAGGAATTTTGTCAAAGGGTTTTCTCAGCTGTGTGCACAATTGACCGATTTGACTAAGAAGGGAGCCTTCAAATGGAGTGAAGAATCTCAAATTACGATGGATAAGATGAAAAAGGTGATGAGCACATGCCCAGTCCTAGCCCTTCTAGATTTTGGCCTGCCTTTCACTTTGGACTGTGATGCCTCGGGAGAGGGTATAGCTACTCTACAACATTTATGACAAATAAATGTTGGATATCATGCACACACTAGCCAAATTCCGGCAATATCTGGTAGGTGCACAATTTGTGGTCAAATCAGATCATAACAGTCTTAAATACCTATTGGAATAGAAGGACCTAAATGAGAGGTAGTAAAAATGGGTAAGAAGAATACATGCCTATGAATTTGACATTGAATTTGTCAAAGGGAAKAACAACGTGGTGGYTGATGCATTATCTAGGAGGCCATCCATTTTTGCCATGACAAGTGTATCGGTTGACTGGAAGGACCACTTGGTGATGGAATATGCAAAGGATCAGTTCGCTTGTCAGCTATTGGACGGACTGATACARGATGATAACTTCAAGGTTATAAATGACCTCATCTATTACAAGGGTCAAATCTTTTTGGTTCCTGGATCGGCCTTCAAGGCCAAAGTGTTGCAGGTATGTCATGACTCACCAATGGCAGGGCACCAAGGGATTAGTAATACGTACAGGAAAGTGAGAGAGAGGTTCTCATGGAAGGGCCTCAAGGAGGATGTAATAAAGCATGTCAAGGAGTGTACTACATGCCAGTAGAACAAGGATGAGCACACTCACCCAGCAGGACTAATGCAACCCTTACCCATTCCAGAGGACAAGTGGGAAAGCATATCCATGGATTTCATCACTGGGTTGCCAAGGACGCAAGGGAAGGACTTCATTTTTGTAGTGGTGGACAGGTTGACGAAGTTTGCACACTTCTTCTCCATTGCCACGAACTTCAGTGAAACACAGGTGGCCGAACTGATTTTCAGGGAGATTTTCAGGTTGCACGGCCTACCCAAGACCATTATCAGTGATAGGGATAGCAACTTCATGAGTACATTTTTACAGGAGTTGTTCTGATTGGCTGGTACGACCTTGACCCCTAGTACCAGCTATCAGCCTCAGACAGATGAGCAAACCAAGATAGTCAACAAGTGGGTAGAAGGGTACCTCAGGAATTACGTAGTAGGGCAGCAAAAAGCGTGGATCAGATGGTTGCACTTGGGAGAGTATTGCTACAACACCACCCAACATGTGTACATAGGCATGATACCATTCAGGGCCTTATACAACTATGACCAACTATCTTTTGCAGAGATTTATTTTGGTGACAGGAGGGAACCAATGGTATAGGATTGGGTACAATAGAGCCAATACATCCTCAGAGAGCTTAAGGATCATCTAGAGAGAGCACAGAACCAGCAGAAGGTCCAAGCAGACAAGCACAGATTTGAGCATACCTTTGAGGTTGGTGACTTAGTCTATATAAGGCTCCAAAAATATAGGTAGGCTTCTATAAAAAGAAGCGGAGAAGAAAATCTATAGCCACGTTTATTTGGGCCCTATAGGGTTAGTAGGAAGATAGGGGTCATAGATTATGAGCTGGAGCTCCCACAAGGCAGTAGGATACACAATGTCTTCCATGTGTCCTGCATGAAGAGGGACATCGGCCAACACATCACACCCATTGAGGTACTACCTCCCATGGACGAAAAGGGGCAGCTTGTTTTGATTCTGGAAGAGATACTAGAGGTTCAGGAAAAGAGGCTCAGGAAGAGAAGCATCAAAGAGTACTTGATCAGATGGAAGGATTTACCCATTGAGGATGCCACATGGGAGAATGAACAAGTGGTATGGGAAATAGGTTTGGAATTACTTGAGGGAAAGCAATTTCTAGCAGGGGAGACGGTAATGTCCCCCACCTCTTGATGAAGAGGTTTGAGAAGACTTAGTGGCCTAGGCATCCCCTCTAGGCCATAGTCTCACACTGAGGGGAAACGTCAACCAAACTAAGGCTATATTCTTAAGTTGACTTAATAAAAAGGTAAAAGGAGTTAAAAATATAACTCAATGAAGAAATAGAAGCGCTGGAGGTTGAGTTAGGAGTAACCTTAGGGGTTAACTTAACTAAACAGGGAAATAGAAGAAAATTATAAAGAGAAGGTTAGAGAGCACCTCTCATTCATTCTGGATTATGATATTTTCTTGTTGATGCTCTTGAGCATACAGTTTTGAGGGTTTTGATATTACAAACCCTAGTGAACAACTCAGTGGTGAAAGATTCCACTCACCTTGTTCCAAGATTGGTCTCGGGGATGAAATACTCCACCCACACCATTATAGATCTATCATCTATTCAGGAGGACTAGCAGGGTTGTACCATTTGGATCAGCAGGGTCGTACCAGCTAGGGTTTTCTTGTAGGGGCGCACCTATTATTGAGGAAAATTTCAATCCATCATAGTGAGGAAGATTTAAGGGTTTTTAGCATTAGGGTTTTTCTTGCAATCCCTTTCTCATCATTTTGACAGATTCTTGGAGGAGTCACCGCGTCCCTATTATCTATTTGCAGGTTGAGACGATTTCAGGAGGAGGAGGACGATTTGGTGATTCAGTGTTTCTCAGATCTAGGAGGCTATATGCTAGATATTCTCTTGAAACTTCTCTCAGGGTCTTGTGGTGGCCCGATCTATCATCCTAGAAGGTTTCAGGGAATTCAGAGACCCTATTAAGCTGGGCCATACTATTGGCCATATTCAGGGTTTCGTGAGGGCCGTATCAGTTCAGGGTTTCTGCAGTTTGAGGAGGAGGCTTCATTGTTTGAGCTCCTTACTTTAGGAGGAGGCTTCCATTTCCTTTATCTATCATTGGGAGGAGTTTGGAAGAATTTGGGGGACTTCATATTTAGGAGGTCCGAATCCTTGGTACCTGTTGTCTTCAGCAGGCTGTATCAGCACCCATGAGGGTTGTACCAGTTGCTTAAGGGTTGAGCTTAAACCCTAGTTTTGTAGTTAAGCCTTCATCTTCTATTCCAACCTTTGGGAGGCTTGCTTTGTATCTCTGGGAGCATTTTGTATGTATCTCTATTGTTATCTTGAAGCTATCTGAAGCCATTCCAGATCTGCTTCACTATTTGTATCAGGTGCTTTCTTTCTTATAATAAAGTTCAGCTATTGCTTTTGGTTCCTATCTTGTGTATTGTTGATGTTATTCATATTATGGAAATAATTCTTGTATAATCTATGGATGATTAACTGAATAAACCCTAAGGCTGAAATATTCATGTCCAACCTGCATACACAACATTTAATAATCAAATCAGTGGTGAGTTAGTGATTCCAAGCAAAAAAAATTGCTTGGGATCATTACAAACACTTTTTTCTTTTGCGAGCTGACACCTTGACCCATGGAGGAATTTTCCTGAGTGTCCTTATCCTACACTTGTCTCCTTGCAATGAGCATCAGTATGTTCCATGCACCTAGAATTAGTTTTCTTTTCCGCCACACTCGTTCCTCTTTTGTAATGTAGCATTATTTTATTCTTTTTCAAGCTCGTTAAAAATTTGAAAAAGACAAAAAAATCAAATATTCCAAAAAGAGGGGATGGGATATACTTTCTCTTTTATTTGGAAGCAAGATAGGCTCCCTTGGACAAATCACATCCTTTCATTTGTTCGCCAAGCATTAGGATCTAGTATGAGCTTAGGAAGTTTTTCTCACTACATAGAGCTATGTCCTTCTCCGTTTGGTTACTCTTACAAACAAATGGAGATTTTTTAGTGCCTCCTGCATTAAATACTTATGTCATTATTACGCTACCTGAGTTTGATCATCTTCTGTGCTTTTGTCTAAGGGAATTTTAATCCAACCTGAGTCACCCATTCTACAGTTTGTCTCTTGAATTTAATGAGTCGGCCATCTTGAGAGTCCATTCAAGTTCAAATTCAAAATGGATGGAGTTTTGTTCCTGATGATCGACATCCTCTGGTATTTTCCCGATGGCATGTCTAATACCTCATAGTAGTGAGTCTTACACTCCTATTATACTCCTACCTGAGTTGTTGAATATMTTGAAGTGGTTTCTCAAGCTATGAAGTCCTCATCTCCATCCATAGGCGTCAATGCTTCTTAAAGATGCATATTATATTGTACTTAAATATCAACAAATGATTTTGATATGTAGATCTGTCGTGTATTTCTCATAGCTACACTTTATATAGACATTTGTATGACATGGATACGCAGTGTACTTGATTGGCATCCTTATTAGTTCATCCCGAGCAGTTTACTCTAAAAACACACATTGATGTATATTGGGCAAGAAGGGTTGATGATAGGAAGATCATTCTTCTTGGGAAGTTGTTTAGTATCTCGGTTAAGAAAGAAACAATCCTCAATTTCCTTATCCATGGCAGAGGTAGAGTACATTGCAGTAGCATCCTATTGTACAAAAATCCTTTGGATGAAGCAAGCTCTGCAAGACATCAAGGTAGAATAAAAGTATCCACTTTCTATACTGTGTGACAACACTAGTTCCATAATTATTTCCAAGAACCTCATGATGCACTCAAAGATAAAATATATCCCAATAAAATATCATTTTTTGAGGGAATAGGTGAATGATAAGACTGTCAAGTTAGAGTATGTTCCAACCAAGGAATAAATTGTAGATATGTTTACCAAACCCCTACCTAGAGATGAATTTGAGTATTTTTTATAGCCCAAAAATGCTCTACCTATGCATACATGGCATTGGCCTTTTCACTTACACAATTTTCCAATTTACTGTTGAAGCTCTCTCTTAAAACAACATTTTTTGGTGCATGTACGAGCATTTATCCACTACTTATCGCATACACACGCTAGCTCCATACAAGAAAGCCTGCATACATATGCGAGTTGCATGATAGACAACCCACGTTTACCTCCTAAATTTGCAAAAAATAAAAAATTGCAAGGAATTTAGCGGAGTTAACGGGATATTGGAGGTTTTCCAACCATTTTTACCCATTGTATCTCGTCCCCAAATCGAATAACCATATTTTTTTCATATAAAAATAGGTCCTGGGGTCTCATTCCAACATCAAGCATGAGAACAAAGAAACTCTACCAAAATCCCTTCCCCTTCTAGCCCAAGTTTTGCAGCCCTTTCTGAGATTTGGCCTTAGCATTCCCCATCTATCCCTTTCTCCTTATACAATCCCTTCCCTTTTCCCAAAGAGATCAGTTGATTGTGAGAAGTATCATGGGAATGATGCACTTGGAGCAACAGTAAGAGGAACCCGGACCTGGTTCATAGAGCGTCTGTCGATAAGAAGGTTGTAATCTTTTAATCTTCATTTTGAATAAAAGAGTTATTTTGCTCTCCCAATAGATTGTGTCTTTATACATTTATTGAATATTGCCTCTACTTTTATATCTGAACAATAACATTGATAAGTAGAGATTGTATATTTGTAGCATTGTTTTCCTAAGTGTTCTTGCAGGTCATCTTTGGGAGGAGAATCACAGCCTAGGAAGCTATAAAGGTGAAGTAAGTCTACATCGAGTGTTAGGACGAAAGGAAAACCTACTAATATTCCTTCTTCTCTTTTGTATTTCTGTTCAGATAGTTTGGGGTTGTTTAGAAATAGAACTATCTTTTAAGGGAATTCAGTGCTCTACCTATATTTTGACCCAGTATAGTAATAGGGGGGTTTTCCCCACTAGTAGAATTGGTGACTCCACTGAGGAGTCTCTCTAGGGTCTTAGTGGGAGGTTTTTGGTTTAAATTGGTTTTTCAATTTATTTTTATGTTTTTCAGGTTTACTGAGTCAATTTAGGGTCTCTGGTCACCTTCTAGGTGCCTACTAGCTTTCCCTTCCTAGTCAGTCTGCCAAGTATTTTTCTTTTTGAAAACTATCATAGGTGTGCGCACCCTAATTTGGATCATCCCACGTATATATCCAGTCTTCATAGTAAACAACTCATGTACATACGCATGTTGTTGGTACAACATACCGTGTCTCTTTGTCTTGAAGGTTTTTTTAACAAAAAGAGATTTTTTTATCTTTCCTGACAGAAGCCTTGGGCTTCTCAGGCCTTTCTTGGACTTTACAGGGTCTCTATTAATGGTCTTTTGTTGGGTTAAATATTTGGTTTTAACTTGTTTCTTGATATTCTTTTGTTTTGTTTAGAGGTTTAGAGTGAGCTTTCAAGTTTTAGATCCTCCTCTGGTTTCTTTTGAATCCTTGTGTTTACATAGTTGGCCTAGGGTCCGTGTTAATCTTGATTTATGTTTTCTCTTTATTATTTTTTATTCTTTGAAAAACAAAAAAAAATCTTTTACTTTTGTTTTTCTTGTTTAAGCTTTTCAAAAAATGAAAAACAATTTATTGCATTTAGTTATGCATCTTGTTTAGTGTCGTAGCGTAGGTTGTCGGTTTGCAAAAGAAAAGAGTTCAATTTAAAATCTCTTTCTTGTTTTCATGAAAGTATAAGTAGTTTTTCATTATGAAATGAGAAAGATCTTTTAGGAAACTTTCAGTTATAATATTTTGGAACATTATTTTGAAAAGTTGACATTCACAAAGATTTTACAAGACTTTGCTTTAAATTTGAAGTATCTAGTTTTCTTTTTCATATAAATGCTCTAAAGTTTTCTTATTTTCCATCTCTTCCAAACACCACAAGTCAAAAATTCATATACTTTGAGTAAATCAAGCCCATAAAATCAACACTTAACTTAAAATCTATTAGATGTTTTTTTGTAGGGTTCACCAACTAGTTTAGGATTTTAGGGCCTTGAAATAGGTGTGAAGAGGAAACTCCTCAGGGTCATCTGAAACAAACCCTGGAGATTGTGATAGGGACTGTTAAAATTCCAATGTCATAAGAGTCAAACGGGACCCCCCTCTAACATGGGGGCTAAACATGAGGCCCCATAAGGAAAGGTAGAGGAGATAACCGCTCCAGAGCCGGACCAAACGTAGTGGGGATTGTATATGTAGGGTCTTTCTTGGGAATCACACTGATCACATTTGACTATGAAGCCTCGTGGACCTCGAATTCGTTTGAGATCCTAAGTTGTCTTCCTGACCAATTTCCTTTGGTACCCTTGAAGGGCTTCAGGCTTTGCTATCCTACTCATTACGATCAACTCAATTGTTGAATGTACCCTCCTGGTGACTGACTGTGAGCTGGAAACCTAGTTTTCTATTTTTATGGACATACACAAGTGACTATGGGGGTATACCGCAGTACCTAGGGCAGATGTCAGATCGTGCTTTGTAGAGCATACCCGGAGGGTGCTTCCATGTTGGAGTTCCACTTGCACCGGTAAGTTTCTCTAGTGTCGATTGGCGTCATTGTCCTTCACACTAGTTAGTTGTATCCTGGATGGCCTACCAAAGGGGAAGTATGTGCAACATGTAGAATTTTGTCTTTCAACTGAGATTATGGTACTAAATAGATCCGGTCCTTATAATATATGATGTCATCAATACCTTGTACCTATCATCGGATACCTTTAACAAATTTCTTGTAGTAAATGCAGAGATCAAGGAAACTCTTTAATTCTATCACATATCTGGGAGTTGGCCACTCGATGATCACCCTGATATTTTCTTGGTGCGCTTGTACCCCATTCGCCCAATCACGTTCCCCAAGTAGAGAATATTTTTCATACCAAACTTGCACTTGCATTCCTTTGCATACAACTATTCACTCTTTATAATACCCAATACTTCATCAAGATGTCGCATATGGTCTTCCCATGTTTTGTTGTATATGAGGATGTCATCAAAGAAGACCAATAAAAAATTCCTCAGCTGCTTATTGAACACATGATTCATGTATGAATGGAAATTGGAAGGGGCATTAGTTAGCCCAAATGTCATGACCATAAACTCATAATTCCCATAGTGGCATCAAAAGGTTGTCTTATGTACGTCCTTCTCTCATACCTTAATCTAATGATACCCTGATCGAAGATCGATCTTCGAGAAAAATTTGGCTCCCCTGAGCTCATCCATTAATTCATCGATCTTGGGTATGGGGTATCGATTCTTGATTGTATTCTTGTTTATAGCCTTGTAATAAATATACATCCGTCGAGTACCATCCTTCTTCTTTACTAAGACAACGGAGGAGGAAAATGGGTTGGAACTAGGGCAGATGTGGTCCATTTTCAACAATTCTTTGATGGTTTTTTCAATCTCATCCTTGTAAACGTTAGGGTGGCAATAGGGGTTTGTGATAACTTCTTGGACCCCCTATTCTAGCTCTATGATATGCTCAAAACCTCTATCAGGTGGAATTCCAGTAGGAATGTCACTAAATACTTTATGATGTTTGCGGAGTAATACATGTAAGTCCTCTAGAAGCAACTACACATGGTTGGGTGGCTCTCTGTCTGAAATAAAACACTTTACATCCCACTCTATATCACCATGCCTCATGAATGCCTCCATGCCATGCGATGACACACTATTCGGTGGGTATTAGTGCATGGCTCGTAGGACCACTTTCTTGCCATCCGATCCTATGAACTCTATCTCTATGGCCCTCTAATCAGTAGTGTATCTCCCAATAGAGTAAAGCCATTGAAAACCTGTTATTGCGCAGTTTGTATCTTAGGTCACAAGCTATAGGGTAGTGGACAAACTGGCGTAACAGGAACCTTCCCCACCCAATGTCACCTCGATGGGGAGGTTCTTTCTGTTTAGGGAGGTTAGCCTAGGGGAGATGTCCCCGGTAACCTGGGGTTTCAAGAGGCAAAGGATAAAATTTCAAGTGTTAAGGTTTCCCTCCTCGCAGGTTACCACCAGTATCAGGTAGTCTGGCTAATCAGCCAAATAAGAAGTGAAGTCCCTATTGAAAACACCTACCCGGAACAAGACAACACAAAATGTATATTTGTAGGCTATCACTCAAAGGGTTAGTACTTCTTAACTATCTGATTTCATTCAATAAGAAATGTAATAGATAAGATGAAGTCAATGTTCTACTAATTAGCCTATGCAAGATCACCAATTCATCAATATCTACAAAAAATGACCAAGCCAACAGTATTTTCAATCAACAATAGTTCAATAAATGCTTGACGTCATCATTTAATTGCTTATTTATTAGTCAAAAAGCTTGTTGCATCAAGTATGACATCAACCTAGGTTAGCAGCGTTAGGGTTAGTTAGGGTTTCGAAAATTAAAGTTTAGAAGATGGTTTTGTACACCTAAAGCTCAACGTTGTAAGTCTAACCAGTGCCTTAGGGTAAATGGAGTCAAAAGCAAGGGCAAAAAGTCTCAGGAGGATTTAAACTTAGAGACTGGAAGGTAGGGTTCTAAGGTGCTGCAATGGCAGGGCCCTAGAATCAAAACCCTAGGGGAAGGAGGCTCACTCCGGTGTTGCTTAAGCAAGGCCTCATGCTCCTTCCTCCTTCTCTAAATACACTTGGCAAAATGGCTAGCTCAAAGTACAGATTTAAGGGAGAAGGTGTTGCAAAAGCAAGGCCTTCAAACCCTAGAAGGTGAAACCCTAGGTGTAGTGCAACTAGGCCTAGGACGTCTCCTCTTTTCAACCTATAACTTCAACGCTAGCTCAGAAAAAAGAATGAAAAGTGTAGCAACGGCTAGGCTATATCTTCTTCTTTCAATGGCTGAAAACTATTTCTCAACATGGGGACATATAGCAATGACCTACTTGTGTGCTTGCTACCTAGGGT